>OY755239.1:40691073-40847343 GCA_963576725.1 Azorinus chamasolen
AGGACAACATGTAAAACATAGCATAATAACTGTGACAATCCGTCAAATATGTACTCAATGACTTTGCTGAAGTCTGAGCACCTGCAGGTAAGCCGTTAAGGGCACGACAGGGAAAAAATAATACATGAGTCTGGTAAGCTCCTCCTGTATCCAAGTTTAAGAGTATACCATCATAGAGTACTACCCTCGGCCTGTCATCGCGCAAGCAACGAGGGAAGCGTAGCTACCGACTGTAAAAGGGTCGATAACCAAACATGCAGTGTGTTGCAATATAATAGGATCATAACCTTTCTTTTTAAATGTTTTAATGCGTTTTATAAACAAATCATGAAAATGGATATGACCCCGAATTTTCCTAAGTTTGTAGATAACATCCCCATAAAATTCTGGTTGAGAAATGCCTTGTCGCAGTAACGTCCGTAGATTGCAATTATATTTACTAATGAGAGGTAAATTTCGATAATAAAATTTAGAAAAGGTTTTCCGAAGTTTGTGATATCTGTAACCTTGCTTAAGAAGTTTATCAGTTATAACTAAATTACGTCTGTTAAAATCTTCAAGCAAATAACAGGCTCGGGCAAACCTAATAAGTTGAGAAATATAAACCCCATAAGATGTAGAACGTGGCACATCCCCATCTAGAAAAGGATAATTAACAATTTTAAAATTAAAATCTTCTCTTTTATCGTATATTTTGGACGAAACTTTATCATTAGTAATTGAAAGATTCAAATCTAAAAATGAAGCATTAATGTCAGATTGATTAGCTTTGTTTAAAGACAGTTCTTTTGGGTAGATTGAAGAAACCATAGTATCAAAATAAGGATTATCTAAATTCAAAATATCGTCTAAATACCTTGAAGTTTTATTAAAAGCATTAACAATATCGGTCTGTGTATCAGGTTTTAAGCTAAGCATAAAATCCCTCTCGTAGCAATACAGAAACAAATCTGCAACAAGAGGGGCACAATTTGTACCCATGGGTATACCAACAACTTGACGATATATGGTATCCCCATAACGCACAAATATATTATCTAAAAGAAAGGTAAGAGATCTACAAACATCAAGGCAAGTCCACATTGTGTAATGTTCAACTTCTGAATTCGAAAAGAATGAACGTTGACCATTACAAGCAATGAACATTTTGTTTTCTCTGACAAAGGTTTTTTCTATTAATTTAATACGTTTATCCTTTATAAGATGGTGAGGTAGAGTAGTATAGAGTGTAGAGAAATCATAAGAGCTCAGTAAAGAAATGTTATACTGTTCATTTTCAAGTTTTGTTAAAACATCATTTGAATTTTTTATGGACCAAAAAACATTAATACCAGAATTTTCATATATTTTATCACAGTAGCGTTTAACATGTTCTTTGATCGTAGTAAGACAGGACGTCAAAAGTATAGATAATTTAGTAGTGGTACAACAGCTAGAGTTGGCAATAAAACGCGACTTATAAGGGTTTTTATGTAGTTTCGGAATCCAGTACAAAGTAGAAAGTTTATGTTGTTTTATGTTAGGACCAGACTTAAAATTATTGCACATTTTTACATGTTCCGAGACTATATCTTTTTCAGGTGTTTGAACTGTTATATAAGTTTTTGAATCAGTTAGCTCCTTCTTTAAAACATCAACATAATACAATCTTCAAATAATGATTACATTGTTTGATGCCTTGTCAGCAGGAACAAGAACATAATCTGAATGAAAATTAGAAATGTTTTTCTTTAAGTAGCGAAATGTAACTCTAGGTCGAGGTGGTAAAAGATGGTAATTTGATTTGTAAAAAGTTATTCGCGTATCAATAATATCGAAAATACATTTCTTCCAATCCGAAAGGGCATTAACATCAGCATGTTCTCGTCGACACCATTTGATGCAGAATTCTTGAATAGCTTCCGCAATATGAGTTCGACAAGCGTCAAAATCAATAGGGGAAGGTAATCTATATTTAGGTCCTTTAGTTAGGAGGGTCCTGAGTTGACTGTTGTAACATGACAGGAAGTTGACTGTTGTAACATGACTATTTATCCTTACAGTGCGAGATACGAGTCACTATTGTCCTTGCAAACAGTATAGACCAAATGAGAAGGCTGCTCGTGGAGTTCTTTCATCAGGGGCTCCTCGTGGAGCTCTTTCATCAGGGTCTGCACGGTTTATCATGTTACACTTTTCTTTCGAAAAAAAAACTTGCCCTTTTATAATTTCGAAATAGTTCATTTGAAAATACAACGTTGTAAGATTTAAAAGAATGTATCCATAGCCTATAGTGTGTTAGCTAGGTTTAAGTTATCTGAATCCAAAGTATTTGACACTCGGATTGCATCTTGTAGAGAAATGATAACACAATGAAGAGAACGATGATTTGTACGAACACCAATTAGCCGATCACGCTGAAGGTTAATCATTTACCTGACTGAGATAATTTCATGGCGCTGGCAAACATATCAGACCCAGAATCTGCCATAGATGCTTCTGTAAATACATACATCTGATTGTATAGTCTCTGTCATGGACGGAATTCATATATGAATAATCAGCAAATTGATACTCATGAGTGCATCTTTCTATAACATGAATATTCATTATATAAATCCATCAGCACATGTTTTGTTATGTCTGAAAAGAACAAATTCTTTATAACCTTGGCCCTAGGTCATTGTCTGCATTTGTCGCTACACACATTTAATTCTATTTGTGCCACATACATTTCATCTGCTAAGACTGTTGTCTGCTTTGGGTTTTAAAGTGGCGTTTTCTTCCATATCTGTACAAAAGTATAATCAGCGTCAAACAGGCTGGTCCTGAAAATGTCGTCACATCTGGATCCAAACTGTTTGCAAAGGTTATCACAAATTATGGTGGCAAAAGAGTTAACAAAATGCAAGTGCAATTTATGAATCATTGGAGAACTTTTGAAATGATATCAAAGACACGCTTTATATTACGTATCTTTATTGATTCAGTATAGCTATAAACATTTAGCTTACACAAGTATTTATCAAGAATCTAAATTGCCGAGAACGGAGTGTTATTACATTTTGATGTTGCAAATGGCATTTCCAAAGATATACTGAGTGCAATGAACGGTTTAAATTTAGCTTATTTTCACTCTATTCGATGGAAAAGTAAAGGAAATCGTTTTGGAATTGATGTAGCCAGACGTACTTAAAACGCACCTATTTGCAAACATTTCTTAGATGTTAAACATTTGTAGCGTAATCTAGATTTAGTGACCATTTAGTCCTCATTTAAACGAAACGGTTTTGCCACAAGAAATCTGCATTATAATGATCACATTTAATGAAGCCGGACACTGGTTTTAAATCAGTGTTTGTTAACCCTCATTCTGCTAACTAATTAAATATATCTCCTCCCTTTCTGAATATTAAGTAAGCAAAACGTTGTATCAAAATTTATCACTAAAATACGAGTTAAATTACAAACAGCGCATGGTTCCTAAATTAGCCCTTTGGTCTGTTTCTTCACTTTTTGGAAACATTTTATATACTCGGTTCCCGCATATTGAGAGTAAAATGGCATGCAGCTTCATTCAGATAAACTATGTTACAATCAGACTAATAACTAGGGTGTGTACTTATGAGTAATTAAGTAGAGAACGACATAGTTGTAATAGGTATCAGCACAGCGCAGAATATTCCTGTCAGTATTGTATATAGATAGATAAATAGATAGATAAATAGATGGATAGATAGATGAATTTATTTCAATATCGAGCAACAATACAATAATTAACAACATATACATATTTAAAAATTAAAATTATATATAAATAATAATAATAATAGTGTCATAAAATTATGTGCGTTATGAACCATGTCAGTCGCATCAAAATCAAGGATGACACTAAAAAGAGAAAACAAAATCTCGTATTTCCATTGTGGTCCTTATCATTGACAGCAACCATTTACCTGACATGGACTCGTTTTAGCCATGGCAAAAACTGCGGATTCAAATCTTTATTCATCCCATAAGCAAACAGTGCAAACTCCTATTAACGCCCAAAAGGTTAATACTATTTAAAATTTATCTAAAAGTATTTCAACTATTATTTCAATTTTGTGAACAAGTCGTTCCGATTATGAAAGTAAATACTGGTAGACATAACATATCGGCTTTGTGTTAGTTTAGAATGTCAATAGGTGGTGTATCATGCCAAGTGTCTACGGTATGCTACCACAGTGTGACAACACTACATATGTCTCAAGTAGACACTACATCTTTCTATACGCGAATGCACGCACGTACACATGCGCTAACGTACACACACACACACTAACGCACGCATACACTCTCATACACATATACACATACTATCACCACCACCATCACTACCACCACCACGACCTCACACAACTGCAATTGTAACGGATTGATGCTACTCATTGTGTTTTATTGTTATAATAATAACCAATCCCATTTCAGTTCATATCCTATTATTTATTAAATTCTATTAATTTGATATAATTCGAATCCAGTGACGTTTACACATAATCGCCGAATCTGATTGGTTGAAATTTGACATTCATTTCTCAATGAATGTAAAGAGCTGGTTCTCTGTCGTTGCTCCATGATTTACATGAAGTCGGTAACCAGTAGCCGATACACCATGGAACTACTTATTTTTACTATGCATGAAGTTCTATTTATAGACAAATACCTTGAAACCATGTTGACGTAGAATTATTGGGAGAAAATGTTGTTTTGAAGTTTTGTGGAGTTTTGTGGAGCGCGTATTTTGAAATATAAGTGTTAAGAGTGAAACTTATGGTAAAAAGCAAGTGACTGTATTAATATCAAGAGCCAGCAGAGCCAGGCGGCTCGCATGTTGCAGAGAGAAAAGGACGAGGTGACTTTCTGGGAGGTGTGATTAACTGTTTATTTGTCGGATGGAAGTAAAGTGGTGATCGGCAGTGATAACCTGTGTTGATTTGGAGAAAACAAAGCGAGGGATACAGACCAGACTTAGTGTCAAAGTGGCATGGCCACTCTGCCAGTAATAACAAGACACCTCCCCTGCAGGAGCTGTCTCATCAGGGTCTGCACTATTTACAAGTTGATTGGGCAACCAATGCACCCCAGAGCAGTGATTGCACAGCGATATGCTTGTACACAGTGAACATTTATGTAATTATACAACAGGGCATGGGTCAACATTAACCCTTTCGCTGCCAATGCCGGATCTGTGATTACCTATGCAAACAATTTGGATCCAGATGAGACGCCGAGTAACTCGGCGTCTCATCAGGATCCAAACTGTTTGTTACTGTTACTATGGTTTTGAAACAAAAATGAAGAAAATCAAAAGAATGAAAATTTGTAGCAGACGACAAAGCTAGCAGACGACAGAGTTTGGCAGCGAAAGGGTTAAAACATTCATAAATTCAGAACTGTATTTTCTTTCTAAATATATTTGATGTCTAATTGTCCCAATTTAGCCATTCACGCTATAATTCTTTACAAACGTAGCAGGTCCAGATAAGACGGGTCCCGTCTATTCTTAGTCTGGTCTATCTGCTTATGGAAAAATATCGATCTGATTCTATGGTTTATGACAAGACCGAACGTGTCATTAAAAACTCATAGATACCTTTCATGCTGTCACTATTTCTTACATAAATATTAATGAGGCAAATGGATAAAACAATATATTGCTCTGGCTAACTGACTCCCAAAACTACTGATATATAGATCAACCTCAGCAATATTCACTTACAATAAAACCCTCTAAACCGGACGTTAAATGCTGGATAAATATCGGTCTTGGAGACAGGTTGCAGCTTTATGCAGTGTAAAAGTAATACAGAACGCTCCTCCATGTATTTAAATTCTTCTCCACTAACATTTCGGTTTAGAGGTTTGTTTTTTACTGTACACGTTATAATACAATTACATGTAAGAGTCATGCAGGAAAACCGCATACAAAACACACAGCCACCCATACAGCACCACGACGACAAACAGTAAATGTACATGTATATAAAAGATACAAAGAGCCACAAAAAGACAAAACTAACATATAATATGGGGAAGATGGAAGTACCGCATGGAAGAACAAGTCAACCAATCTTGTCCGACATTAGACTCCTATTCCGCCTTGAAAAGCATTGGAATTCGTTCCATTTTGACACCTTTCGATTAGATCAGGTTTCTGAAAAAATATTGACCGTGTGTCATGACTCAAGCTATAGACCATGTGTCAAACAGCTTGGATTGTGATGGGACATCGAGTTACTCGGTGTTTCGTCTGGATCCAAGTTGATTGCAAATTCGAGACAGGTCGCATTAGCAGTATAGAGTTTTGTATATTTAACAAATGTTATCACCTTTGGCAATAACCTTATCGATGACATGAGGGCAATTTGGATACAATAGTTTGAAATTAGCCGGCGTCATATTTTTGTTTTATATATTTACCAACTCTGAGCTAACAGCAACTAAAATCTATTTAACCTCGCAAATACGTATGTAAGAAATGATTTTTAATAATGGTGTATAAACAAGAATCAGAACATTATACTTCCGTAAGCAAGCAGAACACACTCTGGTCAGACAGAACCTACAGTAGCCGTTTGACCTGAAAGCACGTTCTGTGTAAAAGACGTGGGAAGGTATATTACTTGTTGCTGTTATCCATTTACATGTAAGATGCGTACTTTAATGTCTTTGTAAAGATATTAGGCAAAGATCAAACGAGTCCCGTAGGAGCCGCTTGATCAAGGTCTTCTCTGTTTGCTTATGGTATGATATAGATCTGATTCTACTACTTCTGTCGTGGAAAACATTTTATGTGTTTACGCGCCATCTAACTGATATTCATGATGTCATTATTTTTGACATGGATATTCATCGTGAAAAGGGTTAAATCGGATTGGAATTTAGACTGATTACAGTGATTAAAAACCATTATGTCACATTTTGGTTTTCAGCAGGACAAAAATTGTTGGAAATTTCTGTCTTTGATCAATATTATTGAGCTATGTTGCAGTTGTTCCTAACACTGTGTCAGTTTTAATTAATGAAATGAAAGACGAGAACCCTTGTCATATTTCGAGACTTTGAAAATTTGTCATTTCTGTTTCCAACGTGATTCATGTTTAGAACATCTCGAGTCAGACTTGTTGTTTTAGTAAAAATATTTCAACACGCGTTTTGCAAAACAAATTATATCACTTTGAATTCGACACCAAGCAAATTGTATTACTTTGAATTCGACATCACGTTGAATTCGACACCAAACAAATTGTATCACTTTGAATTCGACACCCAAATTAAATTTTCATATACAAACTAAATGTTGACATAATTGCTCTATGATTTTAAAACATATTTAATCATGGAACGAAGCATGTGTATGTACACGTACAGCAAACTGTTTTCACCGTTTAAAGCTGATACAGTAACTCCTTCAAGGCGACCACCTCATAACACGTGTCTGTGTCTTGAAGTCAGATCGTAACTTAATGCAAGATAAAAGTTATGCAGAAAGCTCCAACAGGTTGTTTCTGCATTACTTTCGTCCTGCATTAAGCGACCTCTTGCTGTTCAAGATACAGAATTCAATTAAATGGTCCATTTAGATGGGTTCTACTGTAGTTTTATAACATGAGAAGTTCTTTGAGAACAGGATTTCAGCTGCATTGCAAACAGAGTAAAACATGGAAAAGGGGATATGATAGTTAATTCCATGACATATATGTGCGTTTTATTGGTGAATAGCATTAAATGGCAAATAAATACACGTTGGCATTAATAACAGAAATAATAAACATGGGTTAAATGTTTTGAATGTCTACAATATGCAGACATTTTACAACGAACACAGGAATGAATACCACAGAGGGTAATGTATATATTAATTATTTGGCATTTTGAGTTGCAATATGCCTGCCTCTCCTCTGATCTGCTGTAATCCTTACTTTGCTCGATGTCTTTACCGTTATAAATATTCATGTTAGAAATAATGGCATAATGAATATTTATTAGGTGTAATTTTAAAATGGTAAACGGACATACATGGCATTTTGGCTTTGGCTCTGTAAAAGTACAAATATGAGTCATGCAGGAAACACCACATACAGAACAAACAGCCGTCCGAACAGCAACACAAGAAAACACAGCAAATGTACACATTAAGTAGCACAAACATAAATAGACGCATAAAGACAAACCAAATAAACAATATGGGGAAGATGAAAGTACCGCCTTGGAACGGTCAGTTCATGTGCAAACAGAGCAGACACTGACCAGACGGCTAATGTTGAACCGTCTGAACTGTGTGTACAGTAAAACCTCTCTATAACGACCGCTAGATTGTGTTAACTAGTTCGTATTTATGACAGGTGGCTGCTTAAAACAAGGTGAAAGTAAAACAGAATGCTCCTATATGAGCTTTCTGTTTTACTTTCACCTTGCTTTAAGCAGATAGGAGCATTCTGTTTTACTTTCACCTTGCTTTAAGCAGTCACCTGCCTTTAACACAAAATACTTGATGTAACTTAGTGGCCGTTATAGAGAGGTTTTACTGTAATTTGTATGTTTACAAAGGCATGAAAAGGTGTCTGTATGAGAGAAAGGGTTAACCTAAGGCCCGCTCTGCAAATATTATTTCCATAATACCAGATCTAATTTCTTTACGAGTATGATGTCAGACATATTGGATTCTGTTTTAGAAAGCTCTTGTATGGGTGTCATACAGCTTGTATCACGGTGAGATAATATGTGCAAGTCTTCTAAAAAATGTACATAGACATATATACTCATAAGTCACATATGTCTATGCCGTTATCGACGTTGAATGAACCATGAGCTACCGGTTTCGAATTCCATAACATTCAACTACACGGTGGCTACTCATTTGCTTTGAATATTCATAACGTTCCATGTCTTGTCTGAATAAATGCAAAGGAACATAATTATACATTTGATTTATTCAATACTTTTATTGAATATCTTAAGTTAAACTCTCCTCCTGCAAGCAGCTTGGAGCAATGCGTTGTGTCATCAGGATCCAAACTGTTTGACAATCGGTCAAAGGTTTCTCAAAAGATTGGACGAATAGGACGTAATTGGAAAAACAAAGATTGGACAAACGAGAGTGACAGTTCAGCACGGGAAAGGATACAATAGTGCTGTAAATATTCGCAAAGTGACAACACTGCAGAGAAATAGTCTTTAGTGGAGTACATAGAATGAAATGACAACCCCGACTGAATTATTACGCATATCTATCACCTTTTAATTAACCTTTATATGAATTGTGAACGGTCATCAGAGATATAGTCAGTGCGTCCCAGCTTCCTACAAAAGCTTAAACTAAATCACAAACATTTGACATCAACATAATAATGGACATGGTAGCACTGAACGTATATCCTATAATAGTAGTTATACAGTAGAACCTGTCTTAAGCGACCTTATATTGATTGGAAACAGGAATCTTAAAAAGCAGGTGGTTGCTTAATTCAGGGCAAATGTAATGCAGAAAGCACCTATTGGAGATTTCCGCTTGACGTTTCACCTGCATTAAGCTGCCACTTGACTTACAGACCCTTGTTTAGACCCTTTTTTGTTGGTCGCTTAAGACAGATTATACTGTGTATTGTTTTGACACCGCTGCCTAACACGTATATTCAAACATTTTTGAAACAGGCGAGAGGTCGGGCAACTCAGTGACACTTCAGTCACAAAGAGCTATGGCTACCGCTTTCTAGTTTCGCAAACATTTCAATGGATAAAAAAGTAAGTAAAATGGATCGTATCAAGTTGTATAGTAATATATGGTTAATTCTGGAATGAGCATAACACAGCCTTGTAGATAATATGCATATTGATCTATAACAATCTATTATTTCTCAGCCAAACATTTGTTGCTGCAAATCATTAGAATGATCTCGCAGCAACAAAGGGTTTGGCGTAGAAAAAACACGTTTTTATTCAGACCTGATAACACATAAATTAATAAGACTCTCAGGGCTACAGATATAGGGTTTGATGGAGAAAAAAGAGATTCGTTGAAATCCTGGACCTCCGACACTACACTTGACCCGAGCGGAGTTAATTGTCTGTTATGGTTCATACTGATTTTCATTACCAGACAGCACAATTGCACCGCTTAAATATACTATTGTGGCAGTTCCTAAAATTAAAATGATATGAACATTTAGTGAAATTCCCATGTTTCAAGGTCAGTTGCTGACTGTTTATACACAGGTTTTCTTTAGAAATTATAAACTAAAACGCAACTAGTGGTCTCCAATAGTACCACCCGAAAGTTCAAATTCACCTATACATATTCAAGCATGGGAATAAGAAACATGTATACATATGTTAGCGTGGTTCTCAGTCATGGCATTGTCATTTCCACAGAAGCTGGAAACTAAATAGACAATTTGAGAATACATCCATAGAGTGTGAAACTACGCCGAAATACAGTAACGCCTCTCAAATAAATATTAAAAGTACATGTATGAGTAATGCAGGAAACACCACATACAAAACACACAGCCGCCCGAACAGCATCACGACAAGACAGTACAGCAAATGCACGTCTATCAAAACATCCAGAGACACACAAAGGGGGAGCTGGAAGTACCGACTTTGAACGGTCAGTGATAATTGTCACTAGGGGTTCAAACCGGTTTAGGTGCGCCCAACGTCACACTTATTCCACCCATCCAAAAAAACAACCAGTGTAAATAAACAAATCCCTTCCCTCTAAACTACAACAATTGCGATAGCAAATACAGTGGTAAATTGAATGTAACGAACATATTTATGTGAAACCAACTGGATCCACTTATCGCGTGTGTACCCAATAATTGAGCTGCAAAAAGAGTAACTGTAGAAAAGTAATAAAGGGTGTGTCCAAAACGAGTAAAAAGATCCGACGCTCTCCTTCCGTTTCCGGATTTTAATTTACAATGTCGGACAATAAACATATTAACCCCTTCCCCTCATATAAACGCGTGCAAACAAATCAGACCCTGGTCAGACGGATCCTATAGGATCAGGGGCTGCTCTGTTTGATCATGAAATGCTATAGTCCTGATTCCACATGTTGTACCAATATCAAAATATCCTGTGTCAATATACCATTATAAACCTCAGCTAATGATAATTTCACGATGTCATTATTTCATACATACGTATTCAACAGTGTGTAGTTAAAGGATTACGTATGTGGGGGTGGTGCGTGTTTTCGGGGACGGGGTGGGTGTAAGCTTTGAGATGTTTACTGTACGCTGATACATATTTTATATACTTTAACCAGTCATCTGCATTTCAAGTGTACATGTTACAATTTTGTAGGATATGGTTCCCTTGTGAACAGTGATGGTTTAAATAAAACACCGACTAACCCATCGTCTCATTAAGAGCGAAACTGTTTGACAATCAGAATGTATGATTGATGATACTGATGATAGTATAGTTATATATAGCGATATTGTGAGGTTTTAGATATGAATACTGTCAATTTATAGAGTAAAACATTTTCAATTTAATAAGGAAATCAGAAAGTAAAAACTATTTTGTGCTGGTAGACGTATGATTTATGCAGTTGGGAGACTCTCTGGTGTCAAATTTGTCAACTTATTCTTATTAATAGGATTTTAACAAATGCCATATATCTATACGTCCCTATGACAAACAAGGTCTTCTAATAAAGAATTATATTTGTCTGTGTGGATGTTTATATTCTTATTGGGTACTGCGAAAAACGAAGAATAATTATGTTATTGTCCTAATATAAATAATGCAGCACTGTTGTAGACATACAGTAAAACCTCTCTATAACGGCCACTAAATTACATCAAGTAATTTTGTGCTAAATGCAGGTGGCTGCTTAAAGCAAGGTGAAAGTAAAACAGAACGCTCCTATAGGAGCGTTCTGTTTCACTTTCACCGTGCTTTAAGCGGCCACTTGCCCTGAATACCAAATAATTAACACAATTTAGTGGTCGTTATAGAGAGGTTTTACTGTATTTTACTTGCCTTTATTTTTACGTTATGTTAATCTGATTCTACAGTTTGTGCCGTGGTAAATACCCATGTTCAAACTACTAGTGTAAACATTCAGCTAATTGAAATGTGTATGTAATCATTTCTTACCTGAACATTCACGGGATATAGGATTAATTATAAATAGGACACCAAACTTTTGTTTCATTCGAGTAAAGTCATAAATGTTCTGTCGCTTTTCCTGAACCCTGGGATACACAGTCAGATAGCACATCAGTAAACATTATAAGTCTATTCTTGTCACATTCATATGGTCATATTGCCGACGAGAGCGCTAATTTGTTATGAATATCTTATCAATCATGATTTGACAGGAAATGACAAAGATCTGGGGAGGTTACTGATCTGAATGGTGGTTAGGTCTGGTGTACTCTTTTTCAAAGAGGCCTGTAATGCGTCAAGCTATGTGTCACTATTAATGAAATTACTTATTCGGTAAATAGAGGTCACTGATTTCTTAACACTTCGCTTGCTGAATTTTGAAATACACTTCTCCTTCTTTACCCATGCTCTGTTGTATAATTACATATATCTTCACTGTGTACAAGTATGTCGCTGTGCAATCACTGCTGTGGAGTGCACTGGTTGCACAATCAACTTGTAAATAGTGCAGACATCTGGGTCTTCACTATTTACAGGTAGGTATATTGACGTGAATAGCAAGAGAAGGGTTATAGAACTGGGAAAGAAACTGAGCAGCATCATGATGACACATGGAAGTAGTCTCGAGGATGTTACACAGGATTTCGATAAATTGACTGTATCAATTAAACTGTATCATGTACGTATTTGACTATATATGCATTAACTGAAGTACCCTAAAACTGTTTCTTACTTCACATGACAGAGTTTTCATCTAGTTAAACAAAACCCCTGTTAAATTTAATTTAAGCTTCGCTCAATCGAACTTATACTTACTTTGTAGACATGTGATGCTTAATGCAGTGTGAAAGTTGTCAGGAAGCTCCAATTGGAGCTTACTGTATCCTTTTTACAATGCATTAAGCTATTACCCGTTTTAAACTCCAATAGTAAAAACTTTTTGATAGATTTTACTGTTTATACGTCATCTCCGTCACATTAATTATACGTCGTGTGTTATCAGGTGATCTTAATCTACTGTGAAAACATAATTCAGTTCAAATTTGGATCTGGTGGAGTTTTGACTACCCCTTTCGATTAGGTTTTGAAAAATGTTTGACCGACAGTCAAGCGGTTTTGATACCGATGAGACGCACCATATCTGGATCCAAACTGTTTGCAACTGCGAGTCAGGTCGTGGATCTAAGTGTTTAAGTAAGGTGTGTTATATATTGTAATACGTTATACCGTAAACCAGACTAGATGATAGAATACCACTTACTATGCTGATATATGATATAATTATAGTGTATACATTGGTTAGACACCTAGGCTAGTCTCATGCACTGCACTCTCCCCACAAAAGAGATATTTTCTTGTGTTTGGACTTGTATAAGTAGTCTATGTGCGTATGACTAGTGTTTAACCCTTACTGTGCTGGACACGGGTCACTAATGTATACAGTGTATACCCAGATGAAAGAGTCCCTAGAGGAACCCTCTCATCAGGGTCTGCACTATTTGTCGTGTTACAATTTTTATCCCTAAATATTGATCATAATTCTGAAAGTGGGTGATCCTTCGAAAGCAAAAGTAGCAATGCAAAAAAGGAAAATTGCAGACTCGGTACCGGCTTAAGCGGTATTCAGTTTTTTTCAAAACTAATAACATCAAAACTAATGATCCAGAAGGACCAGAAAATATAACAACACTAAGAAAACTTAGTGTTTGAATTTTGAAAGAGTCCATTTGAAAACTCAGCGTTGTAAGGGGTTAATCGTTGATAGATGAACAGAATGTTCTCAGTCACATTGCAGCGGACCGTTTAATTTCATTATACATTGGACAAATGCATGAGTAGTACTGTTTGACAAGATCACTAATGTGTTAAATGTTATTGGCTTGAACGCCCATGCCAAATAAATTCAAATCCAGTGGGTAAAATTTGAGCGTGTTTTACAACAACCATAACTTTCCTTAGAATAAAAACAGAACAGAACATTTTACGTATTAAGACTTAAACATAAATGAATCGTCATGTTCGGTATTATTCTAAAGCAAACAATACACTGGCCAGATGTCTCCTACAGGAGCCGTCTGATCTTGGTCTGATCTGTTTACAAATGCGTATTTATGGAGGTTAAGAGGTTATCAACCAGTAGCATAATTCATTCACAAATTGTTCTGAATATAAACATAAACGATATCGTTACAAATAAATCACTGTAAATGAACAAACAGCATTGTAGTAATAGTTTGTTGCCTTATCTGTGTAAACGCGATTAATGCATATTGTCCCATTCTTAAACTATACTCACAGGGAGAGGCATTAGCCCCAAACGCCTGCAATCATATGTTTGGAAGAGCTTGTTGAATTATCATTAGTGGCTTTCGTTTGAGAAATCGATAATCAAAGGCCTCTATGGCACGAATTAGTGGTGGTAAAATACTTCATCTGTTTCATCTTTTGTAGACTCTCGGTCAACGAACTACAGTAAAACCTCGATTATTCGAATTTTCGGTATAGAAGAATTTAGACCCTTTTAGGCAGGTGGCTGCTTAATGCATGGTGAAAGTCATGCAGAAAGCTCCTAGAGGAGCTTTCTGCATGACTTTCACCATGCATTAAGCTGCCACCTGTCTTAAAGATCGATAATAATACGTATTTTAGTGTTCGGATAATCGAAGTTTTACTGTATAAATGTTAATTCATCTCAGTTATTTCCATTCATTGTTGGAAATGGTAATAATTGTTTAAATTTATGTTCTCTTTATTTCTTTCTTTCGTTCTTTATGTCTGTCCTTCTTTCTTTATTTTCCTCTTTTTTCATTCATGTTGTCATTCATTTTTTCTCTCGTTCTTTCTTTCTCTTGCTCACATACCGACACATACGACCGCCCGCTCGCACGCGCGTGCCCCCGCCCGAGGAACCACCCGCCCGCCCGAGTAAACGCCCGCCCGCCCGAAAGCCCGCCCACCCGCTCAAGTAGTCCACCTGCCTAGTCTAGTGTGACTGTAGTAGCGAACGGTAAGACGACAAAATAGTAGAATACTTCCGGAGAATGTTTCTTTCGTTCGGCATTACACAGAATGATAATGGTAAGGGCACTAAATGTGTCATCTCTAACTAACCATTTTAAAGACGTTTCCAATAATTGAACTAATTTGCTTAAAGTTTTCTCTCATTAATATTCATGAAAGAATAATGAATGTCTAAATTCTTATTAGAAACATTTTTATAATGACATCATAAATAATGGTATTTGATCATGGTAAAAACTTTAGAAATATATTTTTTATATATTATAATCATACAAAGCAGACCCTGATCAGAGGGCTCATGCAGGAACAGTCTGATCTTGATTTACTCTGTTTGCATCACTTCCTCTCATATAAATATGTTTTCACGCATTTGCAAACAGAGTAGACCCAGATCAGACGGCTTCTACAGGAGCCGTCTGATCAGGGTCTGCTCTGTTTACTAATGGAATTTGAAAGATTTACTTTCTAAAATGGCTACAATGTTCCACCTTCCATATTTCGTTATAACTATTTTGTCCATGAATATTGAATAGGTATTGAAATTTGGATCAGGGAAAGGGTTAAGACGTAAAGAATTAATAACTTCAAACAAAGCCTGGATACATGTTTAACTCAAACTGACCATGGGAATGCAGGAAACGAGTATACTGGCCTTTGAAAACAGTGTATACTCAGGTTAGAGGACTCCTGGTGGACCATTCTAAGTGGGAAATTAATCATTAAGCGGTTAAAACCAAAACAAGAAACACTGTTAAATTTATATGTATGGTCGATAGAATGATTAGGACTACAGGAGCTCTTGAAATCTACAATGTAGTTGTACTGTAGTAGTTATCGAAAAGGGTTATAGCATATGGCACACAATCTATGTCATGTATTATATTGGTTGATGCTGTCGACAGAGTACATTGTGAACCAGTGATTACAGCAAATGGCTTATAAATGCAGAGTTGTTCAGTGAACTCCAGGAATACTTTTGTTGATATATGCATATAACGGTAAGATGGTTTTTCTCCTCAACAAAAAGCGTAATTGTGTACACATGGGTAATCCATTTCCTACCAAACGCTACTTTAAACATGATTCCATGTTGCTCAGCAATAAACGAATTATCGAAAACGACGAATACGTGTACATAGAGTTTCCAGGCTCTGCTGTTAGAAGAATATCACATATACATAAAAATATTAATCCCTATCATGCGATCATTTTACAGAAAGCTACGAAATATAGAATTGATTAGTTTTTGTAGTAAGACGGGTATCACATGTCCCGAATAGGACCAATCCTTATACTGTGATAGTTGTATTGAAAACCAACACATATATTTGTTAGTTTGTGCTGTAAGACGAATATTATACATGTACAGTAAAACCTCTCTATAACGGCCACTAAATTGTCTTAATTAGTTGGTATTTAGGGCAGGTGGTTGCTTAAAGCAAGGTGAAAGTAAATCAGAACGCTCCTATAGGAGCGTTCTGATTTACTTTCACCTTGCTTTAAGCAGTCACCTGCATTTAACACAAATTACTTGATGTAATTTAGTGGCCGTTGTAGAGAGGTTTTACTGTATGTACATAAAATAATTAATTCTTATAATGTTACAGAAAACCAAGACATATATTACATATAAGTATAAATGTATATTACAAATATTACATGAGCGGATTCTTAATCCTATGATGTTAAATAACACCAACAAATAGACTTGAAAGTTTGTTGTATAAGAATGTTATATACGACGACCAACCCATATCCTATCAAGCGCGACTTAGCAAGTACTTTCAATCTCACCTAGACCAAAGATATTGGGCATTTACAGCAGAACCTGTCTTAACCCTTACAACGCTGAATTTTCTAATGGACTATTCCTAAGTTGAAACCGGTCGAGTTTATGGTAAATATGTAGGGATTTTTCTAAAGAAAAGTGTAATATGACAAACAGTGCAGACCCTGATGAGAGGGCTCCTCCAGGAACCCTCTCATCTGGGTCTACACTGTTTGCATATGACATTAGTGACCGGTGTCCCGCACTGTAAAGTTTAAGAGACCCATGCTTTGTTGAACATGGGAGTCTTAAAAACAGATGGCTGATTACTACAGAGCGAAAATAATGGAGAAAGCTCCGATAGGGACTTTCGGCATTACTTTGACTTTCATTAATCTACTGCCTTAAAGGTCCAGATATAGGCCTTGTTTTAATGGTCGTTTAAGACATATTCTCCTGTATTTGATAGTTTCTCAATATCTTAAACGCATTAAACATAAATATATATTGCAACAGACTTATTACAACAGAATAAGAGGTAACACAAATACTCTACATAGTTCGAAGTGCCGGATTATCAGTTTTACTGATGGGACAATCCGAAGATTCTAAACATGACTATTGAGGGTTCAATGGCAAATCTCACCCCTGTTTGTCCTCAAGCATACCATTACTTGTATCACATTCGATGTTCTAACCTACAGAGAACGGCTCATAATACAGTAGAACTTGACGTCTCAATCGACCATTTATTTTTTGAACATATGAGTGTTAAAAAGCAGGTGGTTGCTTAATGTAGGCCAAAAGTAATACAGAAACGTTCATATAGGAGCTTTTTGCAATATACTTTTGACCCGAATCAAGCTACCGCCTGCCCATAATTACACCTCTTGTACTGGCCGTTTAACCCTTACAGTGCGGGACACGAGTCAATAATGTCCTTTGCAAACAGTGTTGACCTAGATGAGAGGGCTCCAAGAGGTGCCCTCTCATCAGGGTCTGCACTGTTTGTTATGATACACTTTTCTTTAGAAACATCCCTAAATATTCACCATAAGATTGACCTGCTTGAATTATGGAACAGTCCATTTGAAAATTCAGAATTGTACCCCTACCCCGCTATTGAGAAACTATTGACCGAGTGTATCTGATCCGGATCCAAGCTGTTTGCAAATACCAGTCATGTCGAGGATAGCATAATAAGGGCTAAAACACACACGAGTACTTCCAGTGTATGTCCGTCATTGTATAAAATGTTACAAACATGTGTTTCAGTAAATCGGGAATACTTTTTTTTTGTTCTTTGAAGGTTTGTAATAAAACCAATTTGGATAAAACGCAGCTCTTAAGAAATCCGAACCCAATGCTATATATGTATTGCAGTACCATCGTATCATAATGGCAGTTCGATACTGCTACATGTGGTGGAGTATATAAACGATCAAAAGTCCGTATAGTTCGATCATATAAGGGTATACTTTATATGTAGTTCATATATACTTTATATGTTGATATGTATTTTGAAAGTATTGTTCGCCATTGTTCCCATGTGTACGTAATACATTTACTAATGAAGTAAAGTATTTGTTTATCTACGGCACGTGTGATTACCTCAACAACTTGAAAAAAAATGCGATAATCTCTATACGTAGTGTACTCAAGAAAATCAACTCAAAGCAGATGTTTTGTACCTCCCAAAGCATTTACGTTGATGTGTAATAATTGGCATGTAAGAAGTCGTAGTGTATAATTGTGTGTTAGATAGTGGAAAATAGAGGGTTAGGCTCGTATATAGAACATTCCCTCTAAACCGAACTTGGAGAAGAAAAGAATTTAGACTTTTCATACATGTGGCTGTTTAATGCGGTTTAATAGTCATGTTCCCAGAGAAGCTATCTGTGTGATGTTTTACAATGCATTAAGCCACTGACTGTCTTAAAGATCGACATTGAAACGTATGTGAAATTCTTGGTTAGAGACGTTTTACTGCATTGCTTGACATCTTAAAATAGAGTCCTGGGAGCAGTTTGGGTTTTAAGGATAAGCTCTACAGTAGATAGCAATATTGTTACATCCGGAAATCCTTTAACAGTTTACTCCATAAATACGCCTTTCTACGTCTTTGCAAACAGAATTGGCTCAGATCAGGCGTAATTATATAGACATGATTCTACTGTTTCTGCTATACCCACAAATTCATGTTTGCATGCGCTATTATAACAAATTAACCTTGTTAATATTCATGACGTCATTATTTCATACATGAATATGCATGGAGGAAAGGGTAAATGGTTTATACATTAGCAATTAGTTTTTAATTTCAATGTTATAGTATTATATATATTCCAGTTTTATTTTCAAACAATTTGATAGTCTAAGTTACTCGGTGTCACCATGCAGATCATGCCTGTTTCCGACTTATATAAGGTCGAACAAGTACAGTAAAAACTCTCTATAACGATCACTAAATTACATCAAGTATTTTGTGTTAAAGGCAGGTGGCTGCTTAAAGCAAGGTGAAAGTAAAACAGAACGCTCCTATAGGAGCGTTCTGTTTTACTTTCACCTTGCTTTAAGCAGCCACGTGCTCTAAATACCAACTTATTAACACAATTTAGTGGCTGCTATAGAGAGGTTTTACTGTATCATTTAAACAATATTCCGCTAATTGAAACCTGTTTCGTATTTGGAACAGCATGTATTCAGGTGAGACCTAAAGTGACTATGCGTAACTTGATTGTCTCATCAGGATCCAAACTGTATCACACCCGTTCAATAATGTCTCAAAAGATTGGTCCAATCGGAAGAAGTCAAAATTGCACCAGATCCAAATTTGAGCAGACATTAATTTCATAGCAAGGTGAGGGTTAGTGTTGCCTTTATTAATTTTGTAAGTTCAATATATACTACATATCTTCTACATATAAGAACATTTCTTTTACCTATTATTACTGATTTGTACAGTAGAACCTGTCTTAAGCGACCTTCTTTTGATTGGACATAGTAATGTTAAAAAGCAGGTAATTGCTTAATGTACATGTAGGTTAAAAGTAATGCAGAAAGCTCCTACAGGAATTTTCTGCATTACTTTTAACTGCACTGAGCTACCACCTGTCTTACATATCCGTAATTAGACCCCCTTTTAACCCATTTGCTCCAACGATCCCATATAT
Source organism: Azorinus chamasolen (assembly GCA_963576725.1). Taxonomy (NCBI): domain Eukaryota; kingdom Metazoa; phylum Mollusca; class Bivalvia; order Cardiida; family Solecurtidae; genus Azorinus; species Azorinus chamasolen. Next base: position 40,711,183 of record OY755239.1, read on the forward strand.
GGGATGTAGGCAAACAGTGTAGACTATGATCAGAGTCTACACTGTTTGCTGATAGGAATTTCAATATAAAACAAAACGAAATTGAAAATTTAGGCCCGGCACCCCTTAGATAAAAAATGGACTAATCCAATATACAAACATGGAAGAATCCACTGGGCGCAAATGGGTTAATGACCGCTTTAGACAGGTTCAACTGTATTTGACTTTCAGAAGACAGTGTGAAGCATTATCAACAATTGTACAGTTTGTTTGTTTGTGATGGAAAAAACATACTGAATGTCGGCTTTTGATTGGTCAAGCCTACAGAACAGGAATTCATGACTAGACTGGTGTTTACGTATAGTATTGCCGATCATTTGATTATAAATGGAATAAATAGAAAATCATTGAACTGAACAGGTTTGCATCAGATTTAAACAGCTGTGTTGAAACTGAAATTTCAAACAAAATTTTGAGATTATATTTACAAAAACAGGTAGAGTTTAGATAACTTATACAGGAGTTTATTCAAAGTATTTCCGAGACAAGGGCTTCTATAGAAATATCGACTGAATACCACGTGTTAAAATGAGAAACTATATGTTTTCAGACAGGAACGGAAATTCAATTAACCAGGACAATGCAACATTGATCATAATGAAACATGAAATAAACAATGGTATCAAAATCAGTTATAGCGTTATTTAGCACCTGCCCACATATTCTTCAAGGATGAATATTACTTAATAAATTACTATCACTTGTTTTCTCGTAGTGCGTTATGGTGTATATCTTTAGTTTCATCCGTTTCGGTAATACATTACATGGGAACAGAGTCTTGCGATATTATGTACAATATTAGATGAGGCCAAGTCAAACAATGTTTGCTTATCTTTTATGGCATGTCTCTTCGGTATTTTGTAAGTACACGTAGACTAGGTGTACAAGTAAACTATGGGTACACATCTTACTCTCAAAATATGTAAGCAGCAGTAAAGCTGCTACTGAACAAAATACTTTGAATATTGACAAACATTTACACTGTATGATAAATGGTTCAGGCATTTAACAGTAAACTGATGCATAAATGTACAGTCGGCTGAGCGGTCATTCGGACTGAAAGTAAACTATAACTAGGTACTTAACTTTTTGACAGAGGCTTTGGCATTATATCTGTCAATTGTAGCTGAATATGTGTGGTTGAACCTCTTTCTAGGCAGGGATAACATACAACTAGTCGGGTATTTATAAAGTGCTTAACGTACTGTGCTAGGATGCTTCAATGTTATCCAGCATGATCGAACCCTTAATCATTACCCGCTGTAAATATCAAACGCTTGATCGACTTTGTTGCACTATTGACTACTTTTGATTTGATAAAGATTTAGAGATTCTATTGACCATGCACCATGACAAAAGAGTTTGATAAACTGTCGAAAAGTTGTCAAACAGCCTGACTCCTGATGAAATACTAAGTTACTCGTTGTATCAGCTGGATGGAATTTATTTGCAAAAGCAACTCAGGTCACAATTATTTCTATTTAATCCTTTCCTTCATATAAACGTGTTTTCATGCATTTGAAAACATAGTAGACCCAGATCAGACGGCTCCTATAGGAGCTGTCTGATCAGGGTCTGCTCTGTTTGCTAATGGAACATGAAGGATCTGTTGATTTACTTTCTAAAATGCCTACACTGTTTTATATTTTATTATAATTATTTTGTCTATGAATATCCAGCAGGTATTGAAATTTGGAACGAATATAGAACAGGGAAAGGGTTAGGTACTGCTTAATTTAAATTGCGAGTTAGTACTAAGACATTTGACCCTTGATGAGAAATGCTGGCAACGTTCCGTTTACTTTTCCCAACAGAGTTTAATTTAATCTCAATACGGATTCAGACAAATTATGTTTTCTTTCTATGCTTACGTGTAATAAAATAATTTCAAATACATATCCTGAAGCTAGTGACATCTACCATATCTATTAGTTTGATAGTACACTTTCAAATGGTTTTGTGTCGATAATTTATTGTTTGCGACGCAATAGACTAAATGAATTTCGAGACGAGAATTTCATTTGTAAAGTATTCTGTCTGCAAATGTAAAGGCTAATTCCAAGGTGTGCACAAAAGCGCGTGAAAGTAGTTCATTCGCGGTAATAGTTCATTCGCCGATGTTACAGATATCGATTTGAAAATTTCTCAGATTTGGGTTGAAATAACTGTCTCTCTAATATCAGTCTTAGTTCACAGGAATATTCACATTTGTGTTGCGGCGAGCTAAACCAATAACACCACAGTACAGCACAGTACAGTACAGCACAGTACAGTACCTGACACTGTTACCATCACTGACCAGAGGAGCCATCTGGGTCCATGCTTATAAAGCTTTTTAGTTGAGTCTGAGTTCGTTCTCAAGCTTTTGAGTGGTCAGATTTGAGTTCGCAAGCTTTTGATTGGTCAGATTTGAGCCAAAGGCTCAAATCTGACCAATCAAAAACTTGAGAACGAACTCAGACTCAACTAAAAGTTTTATAAGCATGGACCCAAATGTTGGTCTGCGCTGTTTGTAGTTCAAACCACACACTCTTGCACATTTTACCCCAATCATACTGTATAGGCTCTGTCCAATAGATAATGGTGAACTATTCCATTCTGACTATTCAGCGATGACATGTTTAAACTGTTTGCAGATGGTACTGCGGGCTCAATTGTAAATTGTTATGCAAATTGTGAAAAGCTTTGAAACATTTGATATATCCAAGAAGATATACCTTTACTTTGTCATATGGTTTTGCGATGACAATGTGCATTTCATACATGTATGACCAAGTTGATAGTAATTCTTGTTTTAAGAATTATGCAGAATGCATAGAACTGTGGCATCTATGAGATTTGATCGTAATATATAGTGAGTCAGTCTATTAAATGGTTAATTATGAACAATCGAAGAGGATATATACGCCCTGTTATTGCCTACATGATTATAGTAGGGAGCGCGTCAAGTAAAAGGAAGTAGTAAAATTTCGTTGACTGGTTCGTGTAAAAACTCTAATGTGATTTGATGGTGCAATACCATGTATTTTGCTAGCCAGAAATCCATACAATTCTATCATCGTACTATATTTCAAATACAGTATGTTTATGTTTTCACAAGCTACAGATCAACATTCCATGTTTAAAAAGCCTCTCACCAAGTATTTACAGTTTTAAATGTTAGATAACTGACTGACAACTGGAAGCAAACTTATATTACATTTCTGTATTGCCTTGCATATTAGATATACAACACAATTTAGGCAGATGAAAAAATAAATCTCTCTATTGGTTGTTATTGTATAATGTTTACACCGTTAGATTTAACACGTTTTTGATTATCTTTGCAAACTTTAAATATCAAATTGAAACTGCTAGTGAATCTGCGTCTCATCAAAATGGAAATTGTATGACACATCGACACTGTTTTTGGAATACAAAAGACAGTGTGCTTTGAAAGCTAAGACAGTACTACATTTGTACATGTAGCACAGTTGAAAGAAATCAGTTTCTTTGTTTTAAAATGTATCGTATATACGTACTGTTAATTGCTGAAATGATCACATCAGGATCAAAGCTGTTTGACATTAGGCCAACAGTTTTACAACAGCTGGATCCAGTCGGAAGTAGTCAAAATTGCATCCAAATATGAACAGACATTGTTTTGTCACACCGTTGTAAGGATAGACAATTATGCATAGACTATGCTTTTGGTGCTGTTGATATTTTTAAAGACACTTCTAGACTGATAGCATCTGTTTCGTAAATACGGATAGATCATTGACTGTTTCTCGTAAATTTTATAGACGAACACAATGTTTGAATTATTACTTTCGTTATAAATTATTTATGATCCGTAATATCCTCTTGTGTGACTGTCGTGTATGATCCATAGTATCGGCTTCTGTGACACTTAAATGTATATCCATATTACAGTAAAATCACTCTAATGCGACCACTTAATGAATAAACATGGGTGCCTTTATAAACAGATGGTTGCTTAATGCAGGACAAAAGTAATGCAGAAAGCTCATCTATGAGCTTTTTTGCACTACTTTTTTCCTGCATTAAGCTACCACATGCACCTAGCACCCATAATTATACATTTGTAGGCGGTCGCATTAGCGGGGTTTTACTGTATATATCTTTAAAGTATAGTAGAAACTGTCTTAAGCGCTCATAAAAAAGAGGTCTAATTATGGGTCTGTAAGGCAGGGGATAGTTTAATGCAGGTCAACAGTACCTGCTATTAAAGACACCAACGTCTATTCATTAATTGATCGCTATAGTGGGGTTCTACTGCATCGTCCAAGTCATTTACAATCATGCGGTTTATCTGGCGTCTAAATAATCCCAGTGGATGCGTGTGTATTATGTGATGGTAAGTGAAAAATTAGGTGCTCAATTTAAGATATTACCTGATATCTGCAGATGCAGTCTGAAAAACCAGGGGCAATTCAGCTGACTTTAGGCAATGGCATTGGCATCCGGAATTGATCCAATTGAGCCATTTAAATGTTATTTAAACTTTTCACCCATAACCTTGTCAATAATTAACATGGGATTTTAATAGCAGTGAACACATGCCATTTTGAACATGACAGAAACTGTAGAATCAAGTGTATATTAGAAAGTAATAAAACGGTTCTTACAGGGCCATCAAATCTGGATCTACACTATTTGCAATGTCGTTAAAGGCGTATCTATGGAGTACATGATTTAACCGTTTGCATTACCCACAGTGCTATTGACAATAAAACATTTTACAAAGGTAATCACAAAGTCATTCTATGGGGTAACATCCTTAACCCTTCTATTCCCAATTATTTAACTCATTCCCTCCTAGGCTATTTTCAGACCCAACCTTTTTGAACTAATCTACCGAACAGGAGCATTAACTATAGGAAAGGAGAAGTTTAGAATTGTGTAGTTTTGAAACCATTGTGATAAATAGAACATTTGCTCTATTTATCACTGAATCTGGAGGGCCAAAAGCCAGAGCACATGTGTACTGTGTATAGACTCTGTCCCATCGTAAGCCACAGTCAAAAGAAGGGTGAGGGAATTTCAAAACATGGTAGACAGACGAGTATAGCAGATGCCCCCCGCCCACAACTGCAACCTCTCGAGAAAACAATGTTACTGTGGTAACCAAATAACACGATATGGAGACAAAATGATAGTTATCTACAGTAATAACCAATAACAGACATGTATACTAAATGATAATTAGGTAAGGTGATAACCAGTAATGGATATAGATACAAAGTAGCAGTAATCTACAGTGATAGATATAACATATATTGATACAAAGTGATAAATATCTAACAAATAACAAATAACATATTGGACACAAAGTGATAGTTATCAACAGTGATCATCAATAACAGATATAGTACAAAGTAATAATTATCTACAGTAATTACAACTAACAGATATGGATACTAAGTGTTAATTATCTACAGTGATAACACATAACATATATGGATACAAAATGATAACTATCTGCAGTCATAACAATTGATAAATGTCATAACTAACTATATCCTAAACCATCCATTTCCTTGTTAGCAATGATTATCTGTAAACGTGATTAAGTACGAGTACTTGCAAATACTAAATATATTTAAAGATTGGTTTGCAGCGTTCCGTTTATATTTCTTAACAGAGCTTTATTTCATCACACCAGGGAATCAGATAAATTAGTTTCTCCCTCTATTTGTACGAATTAAAAATAGTTTCAAATATATCTCCTCCCGTTAGCATCATCCACCATATCTATCTTTCTCTGTGAAAGTACACTGCCAAATGGAGTTTATGTTGATGATTTATTTATATGAGGCGCAATAGATTAAATCTATTTCGTAAGGAGAAATGTTGTTGGCAAATATTATCGTTGCCACTTTTAATGTTAATTACAATGCGTTTACAAAGGAGGGTGGATGTTTCAGTTCTTAATTCGCCGAAGTTTAAGATATCGAAATCACAAATATGTTTTAACCCTTTCCTTCATTTAAACGCCTTTTCACGCATTTGCAAACAGAGTAGACCCATATCAGAGGATCCTTTTTGGGGTAACATATAGCATTCAAGTTTAAGCCTTTACTTCATAGATACACCTTTTTAAGCCTTTGAAACAGAATAGGCCCAGATCAGAGGAGTCGTCTGATCAGAGTCTGCTCTGGTTGCTTATGATGTAATATATTTATATGATTTTCATTCGTCTGATCAGAGTCTGCTCTGGTTGCTTATGATATAATATATTTATATGATTTTACATTTTCTGACATGGCCAAAATACCCGTGTTTATATAAACAATCAATCTACTTAATAGTCATGATGTCATTATTTATTACATGAATATTCATGTATAAAGGGTTAAGCAGCAACCACTCATGTGTACGGTAACTGTCATAATTAATCATTTACTGCATATATCTAAACGCGTTTAACGCCTTCAAACACAGAGTAGATCCGGGTCAGACTGTCCCGAATATTTACTGCATAGATCTAGACGCGTTTGATGTCTTCAAACACAGAGTAGACCCGGACCAGACTGTCGCGATCATTTACTGCATAAATATAGAATGTGCAGACTGTAGACTGAGGATTAGCTTCACATTTTGCTTACAAAAGAATATAGACCTGATTCTGCAGTTTCTGTCAAGGCAAAATGTTGCTGTTTTCTTATACGACTACAACTTCATTTAGTTCGTATTCGTGATGCCATTACTTCTTACATGAATATTCGTGATGTAAACATTTAAGAATGTCGAATTGTGAGTACCGGCTTGCAGGAATAGAAGAACCATGGTAAAATAAACATCCTTTATCTATGGAAAGTTTCTGTGTAGATATTAGAATGAATCCAGTCACTAAACTTTCAAACATGTTCAGAACAGCTGATCGCCACTGAACTGATATTTGTAGTCACTTATAATTGGACTATATCAACTGTCATATAAAATATCTGTGTTCTATGATTCTTTATTAAACATTATTTGCAACGAACTGATTTACAGTGGAGGAAGTCCAATGGCTCAGCCACGATACAATGACCTAAATGTAAATCACACAAATGCAATAGCGTACTGCAATTCCTTTAACCAACCCATTCCCTCATAGGCTATTTTTAGACCCAATCTACCGAAAAGGAGCATTTACTAGAGATAAGGAAAAAAAGAATTGTGAAGTTATGAAACCATTGTGATAATAGAGCATTTGCTCCTATGGAGCAAATGCTCTATTTATCAAAATGGTTTCAAAACATGGCGTTTACAGAGGCGTAAAAAGGCGTTAATATGAGGGAATGGGTTAATGAAAGTAGGTGGATGGTCAATGTTAACTTTGCTTTTACAATCAAACCATTCTTGGCGAGACTGGCATTTACTTCAAACCTGTTTCGGGTTCATTTGTGAATTGCACAAACCTACATTAGATATTGTACCCTAGACCATCCAACACCTTTCATGTGGAACATCTCGAACATATCGTTGTTAAAGTTTCACGCTGCCCTTCCATTCCCTCAGACGATTATGATATTCTAATGAATCAAACTTCTATAAATTCTGTTTTCTTCTAAATTGTCCCCCACGGAAATCATAGTGCAAAACATGGTATTCCATCGATACGTACTTTGTGCCGAATGCAAGTTTGATGAATACTTTACTACAATGGCTTAACACAATTGTACATAATAATAAAAAACAGAATGTTTTACATGCACCTTAAAATATATAGTATATTTCAGACACATTGTTTGACCTAGCGAGTATAGTTTTAGAGTGTTTCAAGGGGAAGGTGTTTGTTACATGAATGCACGTGAAAAACCGCACTGGATAAATCACGTATGTATTCCTGCAATGCAGGAACATCTGTAACCCTTCTGCAGTGAAAAATAGAACGTAATGATATAAAGCCAAACAGGAAACAAAACAACTATTGCCCAATGATATCCCTACACAGTCAGTTTAACCCTTTCTTTTTGGCAACCCTGCAAACAGAGTAGAGCAAAATCAGCTCCTGCAGGCCATGTCTGATCATTGTTTGCTCTGTTTGGTCATAGAATGATACAGATCTGATTTCGACGTGCCTATCACAGTCAATAATTTAAATGCAACTGAGGAAATATGCGAATTAAGGCCATGACTATTTATACAATCATTAAGTTTTGAATTAATATTTGCAAGGGTGAGGTTCAAAACTACATGACACCTTTTTGCAAATTGCTGAAATGCTAAGTTGTTATTGATAAGTCATAATGATATGCAAAACTGAACTAAACAGATTCGCTAATGTCAAAGACATTAGCATTTATCATGTTCTGCAAACTGGCTACACTTGCTTTTAGATGTTTTATTTGATGTTGCCTCAAATGTTCACGTGCAGGGCGATACACATGATGATTTTAGTGATGCATCGCTATGGCAATGAACCAAACTAAGTATAGGTCTTTAACCGTTTACCTGGAAGAAATAATGAATACATTTTTATAATTGTTTCGGAAGAAACTTCTGTGTCAGATATACTATAATTTCATAAGCAACCAGAATAGAACCTGTTCAATACGGCTCCTATAGGGACCGTATGATCCATGTCTACTCTGTATGCAAATGTTTAGAAAGCGTTTATATATGAAGAAAAGGCTAAACAGATAATATCACTAGGTAAGATAACGGACATTTCAAAATCTGCCAATTGTATTTTTAGTATTGCATTTAAATAGTCACCAGCTTTTGTTAGACATTAACACATTCCCTCATAGTGACGCATTTTGGCGCCTCTGTAAAAGTCACATTGTGAAACCATTGTGAGCAAATGTCCTGTTTATCACAATGGCTCCAAAACTGCATAATTCTAAACTTCTGCTTTTCTATAGATAATGCTCTTTTTTAGTAGATTTATTCGAAGAAGTTGGGTCAAAAATAGTCTTGGGGGGAATGCGTTAATATTACATTTTATTCCCCTAGTGTTCGCTTGAACCGCTTACCTGATGAATATTCATGCGAAAAGTAATTACTTTAACCTTTAGCCTGCTGTTTGCAAACAGTTTGGATCCAGATGAGACGCCGAGTAACTCGGCGTCTCATCAGGATCCAAACTGTTTGATATTCTGACCTTGCTGTTGAAAAGAAATACAAGATAAATGAACAGTGGCAACTGAAAACGATGACATTTTACAAACAAAATTTTGCTCATCAGGCTAAAGGTTAATATCCATTGTTATAATCGTGTATGAACACAGAATGTGTTACCATGGCAGAAACTATAAAATGAGATCTATAATCCCCATCAGTAAAAGTGGAAAAACAGTCAAACAGGGAGAGCCACATACGTAAGGGCACGGCACCAAACATCATACAAACAAGAACCGATACATTTACCAGACAAAACGTGACAGAATGCACACCAAGCCACCCGCCATTAAACATTAACCATATGATATAGCAAATAAGACCATAGGGGACACAGCAAATCCCTGATCAGACGGATTCGATAGAATAATGTGATTCGGCTGTTCCGCTATAATGAAAAGTATCATGAAGAATTGTTACAGGAGTAATATGTAATATTTTAAGTTTATTCCTGGTAAATATCCACCTAAGTAATAATGACATCATGGGTATTTTATTATGACATACGTATTTTAGAGACTGTGTAGTCAGATCTATTAATATTGGGTCATCTCTGTTTGCAAATGTACAAACAATCCTTGTTTATGAAGGAAAGGGTTAACAGGTCGCTTTATTTCCGTTCTAGACTTATACTTAACGCATGCTATATAAAAGCCATAGACTTTGTTCACAATTATCGATTGGTAACTCCTAAATTACCGAGGGCAGGTACTACATTCTGCAGAAATGCGCCCTTTTACAGCATTCGGCAGCGTTTTATACGATTCTATTTCCGTTATGTTAAATTAGCGAGATGGACGCCGTAGCGAAATTGTCATGACGCGAATTAATACCAAATCACGTTTACGCGAAATAATCAAGACGCCAATATAACCTGTTTTACAGTATCTTCCTGCTACCGTGTTGCCTATGTGAATTGATATTCATCTGCCACGGTTTATAAGCAGCTGAACAAGTACATAACTAAAAATATAAAATTACAATTATGAAAGTTATGAAAACATTAGTGACATAGTCCACTATGTATATCCCTTATGAATTAATTATTCCTTACGTTAGGCGCCATTCTGTTCTCATCTGGCATTCACACCTATACCGATATGGCTGCTAGATGAGTATTTATATTTTATAAATCAGTAAACTAGACATGTTGACCATATATCATAAAAACATCGTAAATTGACTTACATATGCATAGTCTACGGAGATGCAAAACGCTCTTTAGAAATCGTATGTTATATACAACAAACAGCTGACTTACAAGTTCATGCTGATGAGATATCCCACTGAGTTACCCAGCGTCTCATCTTGTTCCAATGTTTGAAAATGCAAGTCAGTTCGCTCTAAGCACCGGCGTATTTTATTTGTTTTGAGACTTGATGGCAACACAGAACTGCTTTCCAGTTCCTGGATGTAGTATCTGACTGACATTTGGGTTGAACTTGATCGTTTGAAACATAAATTACCGTCACTCCACAAGCAAGGAGTATATGGAATTATAGAAGGTGGATTTCATCGCATGCGTTGCTTTGTAGTTACCAGAATTTATTCATTGTGATTAGCAGTGTCCCATTCGTCACATTTTATTGTCTGTATTACGTCTTTTTATTTTCACAGTCAAGTTACACTCAACGAATGTGTCTACCCAGTGCTAGCATTTATTTATACCAGTCACAGAGGTATGGCTACTTTGTATCCTCGCTAAATTATGTTGTATGGCCACTCTTTACAATCGGCCCTAAAACACAAGTCTAAACAGTTGTCAAAACATGGCGTTGACTTATCGTTACTCATCGTTGTTTTCCAGCTCAGGTTCCTCAGGATTCTCTATGCTGGACACTTCTACAGTGTTCCCTCTCTACAACGACACCCTTTGGGATACGAATATTGTATGTGTTGTTCAGAGAGAGTTGTTATAGGGAGGGAACATAATTAGCTTGTTTGCAGATCCTCATATAATGTGTATTTCAAGAACTAAAACCGTTATGCTTCAATCAAACCCTATGTTGTGACCACTCTTAAGAATCGTCACTTTGTGACGATTCTAAAGAGTGGTCACAGCAAAGGGTTTGATTGAGGCATAAAGAAAGTACGATGGAAAAAGGTTGTTTCTGGAGCCTTGTTGTTTCGGAAACAGTGACATGCGTTGTTGTAAGGAGGGAATCGTTATTAAGAGGGCCGTTGTAGGGAGGGAGCACTGTATTTGTATTCGTTGTAGTTTTGTTCCGGTTCTTATATTGGCCTTATAGTTAACTTTAATATTTTGATTTTTCCGAAAGTTATCTAACCTGTTTTTGAATGTGTTTAAGGTTTTTTGCATTTACAACCTCTTCAGTTAAACTATTCCACACGTTAACTGTTCTCATGCCAAAACTGTATTTTCTTAGGTCTAATCTTGCTCTTTGGGAGTAGATTTTCTTTTGATTTCCTCTTGTCGAAGTTCTTTCTATTTGGTCTTCCCTTAGTTTGAGGAATTTCCCTACTTTTTGTCGTAAATCCCACTAGTCATTTTGTAGACTTCTACCATATCCCCGTGTGCCCCTCTGTAGGACAGCGTGGGGAGATTTAGTCTTTTTAGACAACTCATATGTGAGCTTTCTGAGCTCTGGCAATTGTTTCGTAGCTCTTCTTTGCACTCCTTCTAAGATATCGATATGTTTATTTTTGCATAGGGTTCATACTGTGCTGTCATACTCAAGATGTGTCCTAACAAGTGATTTGTAGAGTGGTGCAAAACTACTTTCGTAAAAATGATGGATCTTCGTCTGATTATGACATTCATTGAACTGGTTTTTTTTTTACTTTTTCGACGATGTGTTTATCAAAGTTTATCTTATTGTCTATAATTACTTCAATACCCTTTTCGTCATCTATGGTTTCAAGAGTGCAACCCATTAAATTGTAAGTGAAATTTGGGTCTGGATCAGTTCTTCCAATGTGCATACTTTTGCAAATGTACAAATTCTGGATAGCACAAAGCGTATATCTTCGCAACCATTTGCCTCATATAAACCCATTTTCACGCATTTACAAACATAATAGATCCAGCTCAGACGGCAACTATAGGAGCCGTCTGATCAGGGTTTGCTCTGTTTGCTCATGGTATGATATAAACCTGATTCTACAGTATCTACTTGAGCAAAATGTCCCGTGTTCATATGCCATTATACAGTAAAACCTCTCTATAACGGTCACTAGATTGCATCAAGTATTTTGTGTTAGAGGCAGCCACCTGCCCTAAATACATCTAATTAATACAATTTAGTGGCCGTTATAGAGAGGTTTTACTGCAATTATAAAACTTCCGTTAAAATATTCATAATGGCATTATTTCTTACATGAATATGCAACTGGGAAAAGGTTACATTTTAAGGTATCAATCCACAAAATACAAAACTTATAATTCGTAACCCTTCTCATACTGAATATTCAAATGTAAATCCATCCATTATGCATACTAACTTGCTGAATCATTCTAAAGTAGGATCAATTGTAGTCACTGAATTATAATTGCAAATACATGTAGTACAGACCATAATTATGAGACAGCTCCACTAGGAGATGTTTCATACGGATCAAGATTGTTATTAGAACAAAATATCACAAAATATATACAAACGTATTGCAAGCCCTTTCTGTTCTATTTTTTAATTCTGTTCTAAGTGTTTGTTCCAAATTTGTTTTTGTTGACTAACTTTAATCATCTGTTTCATGAAATTGTCATTTACAAACTGCACAAACAGAAGGTATTACTATACACCAGTCAATGGATGATAAAAGTTAAAACGTCAAATATACAATATTTTCCATAACTTCATTTTAAGTGAAAATAACCAAAATTCGACAAAAATTGCTACGCTTTTGATTTCTATTGAGTTTATTAATTTTTAGTTTGGTTAATGTTTACTGTCAAATCATCATATTAAAATCCGTGTTTGCCCATTATCCTGCGCGTCCAGACGTTTGTGTAGATCGGCGCATCATCAGGATGTTTGATATTAGGTCAAGAATGGATTCATTGAAACTTAATGTTGGCCTAGACCATAATTATGTTGAAACTTACGTGTTTTCAGAAAAAATAGGCTTAAGCAATAATGTTTTCCTACTAATATAGAATTCGAGCGTGGATCTCAACCCTTTCCCTGTTCTTTGTTCATTCCTAATTCTGATACCTACTAAATATTCATGGAGTAAATAATTATAATGAAATATGGAAGATAGAAAATTGTAGCCTTTTTAGAAAGTAAAGAATCAGACCTATCAAATTCCATTTGCAAACAGAGCAGACCCTGATCAGACGGCTCCTGTAGGATCCGTCTGATCTCGGTCTACTCTGTTTGCAAATGCTTGAAAAGACGTTTATATGACGGAAATGGTTAATGACATGCCGAATGACTCGGTTTCCAATCCAAACCAAACCTGCTGAGACACCGAGCTACTTTACGTATAGGTTGTATCTCCAAACTGCCTATACAAGCTATCAAATGTTTGCACACAATATGATAACGGTTAATTCTGAGGTTCAGATAAGATGCGTAAACATTTTCAAGAATAACCCATTTATTTCTCCACCAAACCCGATATTTTGACCGCTCTTCGAGACGATTCTTAAGAGTGGTCACATAGGTGTGTGTGTGTGTGTGGGGGGGGGGGGGGGGGAGTAGTATTTGGGTACGCACCTTTATCTGTAGCTTTGTGTTATACATGTATATATTGACAAGCCAGAAACACAGTAGATTTACAGAGTGTATTAAAATCAATCATTTACTCTATGAATTTCAAGCAAAAAAGAATGAAATCATAAATGTTGATTCACTGAATTTTATAATGGCACTGTGAACAATATATATGTTTTTCGTGACTGAAACGGTAGAATCAGTATACATGATTATTAAGCTTTTAGTTGAGTCTGAGTTCGTTCTCAAGTTTTTGATTGGTCAGATTTGAGCCTTTGGCTCAAATTTGACAAATCCAACGCTTGAGAACTCAAATCTGACCAATCCAAAGCTTGAGAACGAACTCAGACTCAACTAAAAAGTTTTATAAGCATGTACCCTGATCTACATTACATAAAAACACACAGTGAAGATTAAGATCAGGCAACCTCTATACATATGTACGTTCTTTCTGATATTTGTCTATTCCGTTTGCAAAGGCGTTGAAAGGAGTATATATGGAGAAAATGTTTAAATTAAACAGAATCTAAGGCCGAGACACTATATATATCACTAAAACATAAACGATAAAAGGAATCTGGTTGTGGGATGGCGGATGTCTAAATAGTCCCTATGGATTTCAAGGATTGATGAGGAATGAAGCGGTAGACTCTCAGTCTATGTCATGGTAAATAGCAGCTTGCGCAGTGTAACTAGCGAGAGACAGTTTAGGAGTATTTAGGAAATGGCTTATAATAGTAGAACTGTTCAACTATCTTCTGGAATTCTTTTGATGATATATGCCTGTAAAGGTAAACCTGTTTTATTCTTACTCTTTCAATGCTAGAACTGTCGTCTGCTGGAAACAGCTTTCTCTGCTTTTCCCTATATATACATATAAACAGCATGTCAAACAGTTTGGATCCTGATAAGACCCCGAGTAACTCGGTGTCTCATATAGATCCAGTGTAGTTGCATCTGATATTACACACCCGTATTCATGGCAGTGACGGGTTAATTGGTGCATGCTTATATACATGTATCTTTACCGAAAATATACCCGATCTTTTCAGACTCCTCAGTTTGATCGTGTGTTAAAATGATGTCTGATAAAGTTTGGATCTTGAGCAATCTCACTACTTCAGACTTTTTCCAAGTTGTTGAAAGGCTATTGACCGGGTGTTGATGAGGCGGTGAATTACTCGGACTCTCATTTGGATCCAGTTGTTTGCAAATGCGAGTCGTATTGCGAATAGTTTGAAAAGGGTAATGCATGATCACGAGGGTCATGTAGGGTTTGGATAATGAATTATAATTGTATTTAAGAAATAATGACGTCATGAATACTAATAAGATAAATTTGTTATAATGGCAAATGGACACATGCAAGCAAGCAGAGCAGACCCTGGTCAGACGGCTTCTACAGGAGCGGTCTGATCTGGCTCTACTCTATTTGCAAAGGCGTATAAAGGCGTATTTATGGAGTAACGGGTTATGACAAGACGTTAAAACGAGTACGTAAAAACCTGATATACATAAATTACATGTTTGTGCATCTTCTATAGTATTGCTTGTAGCTTAACATGACTCTTTAGATATAACAAGAAATACAGCATGTAAAACGCATTTAGTGGTATATGATATGCAATGATGACAAAAATGTGTCCTATTATCACACACGGAGGGCCACGTATATGTTAACCCTTTTTTATTTATCATATAAACGCTTTTCATGCCACAGACAGCAGACTCTTATAGGAACCGTCTAATTCGGATCTGATCTGTTTGCTTATGTAATTTCATAGACATGATCCAACGAATTTGATCTTACCTAAAGTGCTCTTGGATATTTCATAACAAAAACTAAGCGAATATTCAAGAAGTGGCCAATTTATGTCTAAATATTTATTATGAAAAGGGTTAATGCATATCAGAGTACCACCAGGATAGCACTATGTGCGAAAAGGAATTGTGCTACTTATTCAATGTCCTGCTTTCATGGGTCATCAGTACATTACTCACCAGTACTATTCAACATATTAACCCATTACCTCATGTTCTATTTTCAGACGAAACCTATTTGAATAATTCTAATAAAAAGAATCATTACTAGAAAAAAGGGGGAAATAGAATTGTGTAGTATTGAAACCATTGTGATAAATAATGCATTTGCTCCATTGGAGCAAATGCTCTATTTATTACAATGGTTTCAAAGCGTTACTTTTATAGAGGCGTCAAAAGGCATCAAATGAGGGAATGGGTTAATGTCGCTGCGACTTGTCGACCGATACAGGTGGTCTCAGACTTATGTTGAGAAGTTGTATGGCAACAAAACTCAATTTAACAGTTTACTCACTTTAACGCATTTGCAAAAAGATTAGACCAAGATCAGATGGCTCCTATAGGAACAGTCTTATCAATGCCTGCTGTTTGCTTATGGAATAATACAAATCCAATTCTACATTTTCTGCAATGCAGAAACAACTACCTGTTATTTTGCTATTAATATTTCTTATTGTAATCACCATTTTGTTGTAATTTTCTTCTACGTGTCACATGTTGTATATGTGCTGAGTGTTCCAATACACTGTATGAAACTGTGTAACAAAGGCAACTAATTAACATTCATCATGGCATTAATTTCTAACATGAATATTCATGGAGTGAAAAGCTAAGCATACCAAGGATGCAGAAAAACCACTTTCCTAACTATTTTGAGACACCTACTATGTATACATCACTGATATGGCAAAGCTATTGGGTCACAAAGCTATTGGGACACAAAGCTATCGGGAGACAACGTATGTATAGAGCGGGCCATGTCGAATAAATTTCTGTGATATCACGCTGAATGTTAATCCTTACCCCACTCTGAAAAAATGCGTGCTCAACTTTTTATCTTGTTCAAGTTTGACTGCTTCTCACTCGATCACGCATTTGAGAAACTATTGACCGAATGTCAAACAGCCTGGATTCTGATGACACGCCGAGCTTCTCCGATTCTCATCTGGATCCATACTGTTTGCAAATGCGACTCTGGTCGGGGATAGCGGGATAATGCTTAAGGTTTGTTTAGACGTTTGAGACACGATAAATTGAATTAATTTCGAGACGAGAAATGCAGTTTTAAGCTAACTTACGTGCACTGCTAAATGCTAATTACGCGGATCGTGCGGAGATGTGCAGAAATTTGAAAGGATCAACAATTCATTCTCTGATATTGAAAATATCGATTTCAATACCAACATTTCAATCCTGTAGGAAATTCTTTTGTACAAGATGTTCTCATGAATTTTCACATTTGATGTCTATGGAAACAAGGATAAGATCTCATATGAAGCTTAGCAGACATACCCTGATGTATTGTTATTTCACATGCTCAAATAATAATCCTGACGTAACCCTTATTCAGTTCTCCGTGATTGTAAACTCTTTGACAAACAGCTTGGGTCCAGGTGAGACCTCGGGTACATCCACCTTTAACCCTTCTCTTGCTGAATTTTAAAATACATTTTTCCTTCTTTACCCATGCCCTGTTGTATAATTACATATATCTTCACTGTGTACACGTATTTCGCTGTGCAATCACTGCTGTGGAGTGCACTGGTTGCACAATCAACTTGTAAATAGTGCAGACCTTGATGAGACAGCTCCTGCATGAGCTGTCTCATCCGGGTCTTCACTATTTACAGGTAGGTATATTGACGTGAATAGCAAGCGAAGGGTTAAACCACCATCAAAAAGAGGTCTAATTATGGTTCTGTAAGGTAAGTGGTACCTTAATACAGATCTACAGTAATGCAGAAAGCGCCTATAGGAGTTTTCTGCATTACCTTTGTCTGTATTAAGCAACCACCTGATATATAATAATGTATCCAGTTAATATAAGGTCGCTTAAGATAGATTCTACTGTAGTCAACATTACACCAATTTCATATTTGAACAGACCTTATATTTAACTGCGGGGTAATGATTAACATATTCTTTGTCCTCTTTGAAAAAGAATCTGCTAAAATTTGGATTCGTTGTAGAATTTGAAAATAAAAAAATGACCGATTTAAACTCTCATCTGGATCAAATCTTGTCCAAGTAAGGCAAATATACAATTGTACACCAATAAGGCGTATAATATTTACGAACTCCTTTACCTGATAGATACGCCTTTCACACATTTCAGATCAGATGGATCCTGTATGAGTTATGTGAACAATATGAGGTTTCTGCAATTCTTTTGTCTGTATTAAGCAACCACCTGCTATTCAAGCTTCCTGTGTCCAATTAATATAAGGTCGCTACTGTAGTCAAAATTACACCAAATTCATATTTGAACAGACATTATATTTTACTATTGTTAACATATTCTTTGTCCGCGTTGAACAAAAAATCTGCTAACATTTGGATTCGTTGAAGAATTTGAAAAAATATTGACCGATTGTCAAACAGCCTGGATCCTGATGAGACGTCGAGTTAAAATGTTCATCTGGACCCAATCTGTTTGCGATTTCAAGTCTTATGAAGCATATATATACAATTGTACACCAATAAGGCGTATAAGTCTTTACGTACTCATTTACCCGATCGATACACGTTTCACTCTGTAATTGCAAGTAATTGTACTAATAAAGGTTTCATTGTTTCTTTATTCCATGATATAAAAGTATAGTATTACAATGTCTTACAACACAAACATTGAGATTATACCTCATTAATGTTTCCTAGTCATAATCTTAGCATGATCATTTCCTGCAAATTGTATGGATATTCCTCTCTCATGAGTCAAATTTATTGGTCTTATATAATTATATTGTACATGTACTACGATATTTGTTTTCAAACAAACCCTTATCCCGCTAACCGTCACGTGTTCAAACAACTTGGATCTAGAGGAAACGCCGAGAAACTCGGCTAATCATCAGGGTCCAAGCTGTTTAACATTTAGTCAATAATGTCTTAAAGGTTTGAGTCATGACGCATGTTCCATCTTTTTTTTGGTCGAATCGGAAAACGTCATAATTGGGCATTTCAAAATTTGAGTAGACAATAAATTCCGCAATGGGATAAGTCTTAACCCATTCTCTCATTGACTATTTCTAGACCCAACGTCTCTGAATTCATCTACCGAAAAGGAGCATTAACTATAGAAAAGAAAAACTTTAGAACTGTGTATTTTTGAAACCTTTGTGATAAACAGAGCATTTGCTCCTATGGAGAATATGCTCTATTTATCACAATGGTTTCAATAAATGAGTTTTACTGAGGCACAAAAAGGCGTCAGTAGAAGAGACTGGTTTATTTTGTGCTAACATAAACACATAGAACTCTGTAAAGTAACGCTATCATTTACATATTTATGGTTTGTTTCAGTAGTATTAAAGTCAGAATTCCAAGAATAGTATTTTTCTTCTGCTCTCTTAGCAATTGTTGCCTGCAACTATTGTTGTCGGCTTAAAATGTAAAATTATATTTTATTTCCATTTATTTCCCAAACATTGTGTCAGAGTGACAAACAGTTTGGACTCTGATGTTACAAGTTACTCGGCGTTTCATCTGGATCCAAACTGTTTGCAAATATAATCACAATGGTTAAAGTACTACACTTGATGTCATCAAGCTAAACAGTAACCTGAAGCTAACATATATTTATATACAGTAGAACCTATCTTAAGCGGTCATTCATTTATTGAACATATGCGTCTGAAAAACAGGCGGTTGTTTAATGCAATGCAAACGTAATACAGAAAGCTCCTATATGATCTTTCTGCATTACTTGTGACCTGCATTAAGTTGCCATCCGCATCAAAGCCACATAATAAGAAATCTTTGTGATGGTCACTTAACCCATTTGCTCCCATTGGATTCTTCCATGCTTATATATTGGATTAGTCTATCTTTTATCTAATGGATGTCTGGTCTAAATTTTCATTTTTGTTTTGTTTTATATTAAATTTCCTATCAGAAAACAGTGTAGACTCTGATCAGACGCCGCATTATGCGGCGTCTGATCAGAGTCTACACTGTTTGCCTACGTCCCATAAATGGGGTCGCGGGAGCAAATGGGTTAAGCCAGGTCCTACTGTTTACCGATTAAGTCATTAAGTGACCACAATAGAGCCATATGATGGCAACGCTAATTCCCAAATTTATCAAAAAAGCCGTTAACGGCTATTCGACTGTTTTGTACTCAGCACATTTGATGAGAAATAGCAACTGGTGAGACACCCAATGAACATTCATGTACACCAGTAACAACGAGAATATTTGTTTGCTTAGTGTTGTTTTATAATGGTGTCTGAATACAGGAGCTTTTGGCCAGGGAAGAGGCTGTATAATTAAATCCATATACAGGTATTGTAATTCCTAAAGGAACCCTAAAGGAACAGTTTGACCTGGGTTTGCTATGTCTGCAAATGCGTTTAACTACATATCTGTGAGGTAAAGGGAAAGGCATTATATGAAATGGCTAACGCAATTATTGCTGTACATATCCCATGTGATATTCTTCTGATGATATGTACAGTAAAACCTCTCTAAAGCGACTACCTTATCAGTAAACATTGATGTCTTTAAGAGCAGACGGTTGCTTAGTGCATAGCGAAAGTAATGCCGAAAGCTCATACAGGAGAGCTATCTGTATAGCTGACATTCTACATTAAGCTACTGCCTTCCCGTAAGATCCAGAATTAGGCCTCTTTTTGTGGTCACTTTAGAGGGGTTATACTGTATTTGACAAAAAAACATCAAGAACCATTTTCTCCAAATCATTCGGGTAGATTGACCATCATGTACATGTTTATAAGTTAATTGATAATGAGTAATTGAATGACACATACTTGCGTTCGACACTTTACTCCATGAATCTGGCATGGTGACGTTATAAATATTAATTTGAGTAATATTTATTACGGCATATGAAACCAGAGATTTCTGGCCATGGCAGAAATGGTAGATGTACATAGTAGTTCATAAGCAAATAGAGAAGACCCTGATCAGACGTCTCCTATAGGTTAGGTCTGGTCAGGGTATTTTCTATTTGCGAAGGAGATGACATGTGTATTTATGGAGTGAAGTGTTAAGTAGGTCACGTTTGAGATACATTTGTTCTCTTTTCCAACGGGAGTCTGAGTGTTAATCGTGTTTCACCTCGGAGAATTAGAACAAAATGAATACAATGATGAAATGTATACACTGGTGCTGTTCTGCTGTTGTGCTATTGCTCTCAAAAACCTATTCTCAAACGGCACCAATATTGCTAAATGTATTAGAATTCAATATAATAATTCTGGCATCGCTTTGCCCAAGACATTTCCAGTCCATTAGTCATAGTGATAATAGCATAAACTGTGTTCTTCGTACAGAACATGCATACAACTCTCTGGATTTGATTTACTGTTACCCGATTTGCAAACAATATTTCTGAACCCAGATGAGACACCCTGTCACCTGGCTTCTTATCAGGATCTAAACTGTTTGGCATTTCAATGAATAGGAAGTAAATTAATATCCAGATCTTTTTTGGGACAGTTAGCGATTTTTTTCAGTATAATTAACAATAAGATAGCTGCGAGAGGATCTGCAAACCTTGGGGATTCAGATCAGACGCCGAGTAACTCGGCCTCTTATCAGAATCCAAACTATTTGACAGTCTACTTACGTCTTTAAAACGAAATTGGAGGTCTGCTGCGAAATTGTAGGAAAGAAGAATTTCCTATTAACTAAATATTTGCTAAGTAAGCTAAAGGATATGGGTTTAATCATGTGATTAATCAGGTATATGGGTTTCAAAAGAGAAACTAATACATCCACAAATGCTAACATTAGTCCATGCCAGTTCTGAAACGTAACATTCTATCCACGTTTTACCTCGTACGAGGTAGATGAATTACAGCTGACACCCTGATCTGCTACAAATGTACTTAGTTCATATTTGTCAAGTTTTAAAAAAAAACGACATTGCATCTCATCTGGATCCAGACTGTTTGCACATGTCAATAAGTAGCCGTCTAATCAGAGTCTGCTTTGTTTGATTATGAAATAAGAAATCATATGTATTTTTCTAATTATACAGTTTCTGCCATGGCTAGAAATTCTTGGTTCCATATGTCATAATTAAAAATAATAAAATTGAAAAGCATAATGTCACCATGTCTTACATGAATATTCATGGACTAAATGGTTAAAATGGTAAACGATTTTGTCAAATCAAAATCATTCCTTGAAAAGTTATAAAATTATAATTATAACCTATAAATATTCATGATGTCATTGTGTATTACATGAATATTGAACAAGGATGTGGTTAAAATTGTTATATTATGATTGGTAATCGTATTAACCCATTCCCTCATATTGTCTCCGCAAAAGTCACCTGTTGAAACAATTGTGATATATAGAGCATTTGCTCCTATAGGAGCAAATGCTCTATTTATCACAATTGTTTCAAATTACAAAATTCTAAAATGTTCCTTCTCTCTAGTTAATGCTCCTTTTTTGGTGGATTTATTCAGAGGTTGGCCTCTGAGGTAATCGTATTTAAACAAATAGTACCTAGTTATAGTCTACTTTCAGTCCGAATGACCGCTCAGCCGACTGTACATTTCAGCTGATGGATATTTGTCATACGAACATGGGCAATTATATTCATAACAGAAGCTAAATAATCAGGTTTATGTATTGGTTTGTATCGTGTATCTTTGTTTTACATATGACCGTGTGCATGTACATGTATGTTATATATGTGTGTGCATAAAGGCTCCTCAATTGCTATGACTCGATGCTTGTGGGCTTCGTTAATGCTCTACATCCCTTTGTGCTACTCCTTATGGTGTCGCATTGCCCTAGACCAAGCCCAACCGATTAATATTTTCCTGTAGACTTTTGTGACGTTATACCTTATCTTACTATTGCGTCAGATCCGGCGCCACACCTTGTCTTTTTATGGCCCCCGGGGGGCATATTGTTTTTGCACTGTCTGCTTGTTTGTTTGTTCCCAACTTTAACGTTGGCGATAATTTTATAGCCATTGTACATACATACTTCAAACTCGGCATGCATGTGCAACGTATGGAGGCGAACACTTTTAGTGGTGACTTATTAAGGTCAAGGTCATGCATCAAGGTCAAAGGTCAAATCGGGGCATAGTGGTTCAAAAACACATCTTGTTAGATTTAAATTAGATCAGAAGGAAACGCATTTTATATGCAGGTAACAAACAAACCAACCAACAGAATAAAAAGAAAACAATCGTTTGCAAAGTCGTAGAACGGTGTATTAATGGAGTAAAGGGATAATTAGTAAATAGTGTTTATCCAAGATATACCCTATATTTCTGAAAACGTATCCATTAATTTTCTACTATATATACTGTCTGCAATAGTACAAAAGAGATTTTTCTGCAATTTGTTCACAAACTGGAATTCTTGAATTCTGTAGAACATAAACCTTATTCAACCAACTCCAAAGTATTAGATTAGTTTCTGCACTCAACATTGCTAGAATTCAACAAGAACTCAACTACATGTATAAATCCAATGCGAATGTATTGTAATAAAACATATCACTGCAGTAGTTGTATATCGCAGAGCCTGTCTGAATTTATTCAGACCTTCGGTACACAATAAATTGAATTAATATCTAGACGAGAAATGGAGTTTGAAAATATACTGGATACAGTGCTAGATATTAATTGCATGGAATGTGCAGAGGTACGCATTTAGTTCACAAGACCTACAATTCACTTTCCGATATTGAAAATATTGATTAAGGTTGGAAGTACCATATCTCTTTAGTCTACGATTTTCTGAATTTCAACATTTAAAGACCGCGTGAAGGCCCACACGTTTGGATCAGATGAAATTACCAGACAGACGTTGTTCAACACTTTATTCCATGAATATCTTTGTAAGAAATAATGACACCATGAATATTCATAATGGCAAACGCACAAAGTTTTTTGCGATAGCAGAAACGGTATACAGTAAAACTTCGATTATCCGAACACTAAAATACGTATTATTATCGATCTTTAAGACAGGTGGCAGCTTAATGTATGGTGAAAGTCATGCAGAAAGCTCCTCTAGGAGCTTTCTGCATGACTTTCACCATGCATTAAGCAGCCACCTGCCTAAAAGGGTCTAAATTCTTCTATACCGAAAATTCGAATAATCGAGGTTTTACTGTATTCATATCTGTATAATTAAAGAGAGCAAACCCCAATAAGACGGCTCCTACTCTAGCCTGGTTTACTTTGTTTTTAAAGGCGTAAATTGTTGCTATAGAGTTACATGTCACGATATGGCTAATTTCACAACAGATCTGCAGTCATAATCTCATCATTTATCCGTTACATGGAAACATGCTTATAACTAATTCATGTGGACTTTGGGAATTGTTTTACTACAACAAAACCCTTCTAAACAGGACGCTCAAATTAGTACCAAAAAGTCGGCCATTAAGGCAGGCGGCAGCTTAATGAAGGATAACAGTCATGAATAATGCCCCTAAAGGAGCTTTCTGCATGACTTGTGCTATACATTAAGCAGTGTTAAGAACTTTCGATTCGTTTCGATCAAGTGTTTGAGAAACCATTGACCGAGAACACAACGACTCGGAGTAAAGGGGTAAACGGTTGGTTCACAAATCACATGCAGTAAATACCATGGGTAATGATGATAAGTAAAACCTCTCTATAACGACCACTAAATTACATCAAGTATTTTGTGTTAAAGGCAGGTGGATGCTTAAAGCAAGGTGAAAGTAAAACAGAACGCTCCTATAGGAACGTTCTGTTTTACTTTCACCTTGCTTTAAGCAACCACCTGCATAAAATACCAACTAATTAACACAATTTAGTGGTCGTTATAGAGAGGTTTTACTGTATATTATAAGTTAGTCGGGTAGAGATTGTGGTGAAACATCTGATCAATAGGCTTTAGACTGTGTGGTTTGATAGCTCAGACGGTATAATGTTGCAATGAAAGCCAAAGGCCCTGGGTTCAAGTCCCAGTTGCGTCTCAGTTGTTTTCACCATGTTACATTTGGCACCACCGTAAATAACCAGCAGGGTGATTTATATGAAAAACAAATGTAATGATACGAAACTTATAGAGTGTTCTTTGAGTAAGAATTCGGGACGAATTCTTGTGTAGAGGGTGTATATGTAGCCGGGTAGAGATTGTGATGAAAACGTTTTAGACTGTGTGGCTTGATAGCTCAGACGGCAAAACGTTGCATGGTAAGCCAACGGCCCTGGGTTTAAGTTCAAGTCGCAGTCGCGTGACAACTGTATTTCACTATGTTACATTTGGCGGCCAAGGTAAATAACCCACATGGTGGTTTATATAAAAAATGTAATAATAAAAAAAATGTGGAGTGTTCTTTTAGTAAGAATTCAGGACGAATTCTTGTGTAGAGGGTGTGTGTGTAGCCGAGTAGAGATTGAAACATTTGATAGGTTTTAGACTGTGTGGCTCGATAGCTTAGTCCGTATAGAGTGTTGGCATTGTAAGCCAAATACCTTTGTTAACCTTTTTATCTTGTTACAATAAGTTCATATGTTATGTCCATTTATCTGATGTCTGCCTTTCTATGCTTTCCAAATACGGTAGCGTCTGTCCCAAGCAGCCGTAAAACGCAGGTTGTTGCTTAATGAAGGACAAAAGTAAAGTCGAAAGTTCCTATAGGATCTGCACTAAGCTGCCACCTGCCTTACATACTTCATTTTTATGGCCGCTTAAGACAGATTCTGCTCTAAACCTTTGATCAGAAACTCCTGTAACTTGTTACATGTAACTGCTATATGTTTTAATACAAATCATATTTCTTTCCAAAGGTCATATGGTGGTAATGCAATTCTGCAAGAACTCGTTCAAACGCAATTTAAATTAGTGTGTGGTATAGCTTTGGACAAGTTGAGGCTGGCTGGTTTCACTAATAGAAACTATCGCATTTGATGTTGTCATATAACACACCAACTTTATTTCATGAATATTCATGCAACAATTAATGAAATTATGAACATTGATTAGAAAATGTTTTAAAATTGCGATAGGAAGATTGGGATTTTCACCACGAAAGAAAAGTATAAAACGATTGTGCTATAAAATTCCACATAAGCATCCAGAGCAAACTCTGATCAGACGGCTCTTACATGAGATATCTGGTCTGGGTCTTCTGTATTTGAAGATGTGTATAAAGGCGTGTCCATCAGGTAAAGGGTTCATATAAAGCATGCATGTTATATACCAATAATGTCTCTAACGGTGGCTGAATTATAGTCAAAATATAGTCTCTAGTTATACAAAGTAGCAGACATTTATGAGCATTTGAGTGGTAGACACTCTGTGCAAGTCATGCTAGATATCGAATGATGGGATGATATTAGACATTATGCGAATCTTCTATAACGTACATTTATGTTGTTTGTAGCCACAACCTTCGAATCTTCTGTTCAGATGGACCCAATAACCTTCTGTCATTTTAGTCGGTTCGTTCGGTATTACTCTACCCCGTCTCAATACAGTAAAACCACTCTTTAACGACCACTTAATGAATAAACGTTGCAGTCTATAAGGGTAAAGCGACTTAAAGAGCCAACTGCAATGGATGGATTTGTGATTACCGTTGCTAATCTGTGTTTAGCTTTGAGAACAATTTTGATCCCGGTGCCGAAACTGCTCGACGAATCACTTATGTTGTAGAGACGAAATCGAAGGAAATACACTCTAAAACCTAAAGCAGACTACATTGTTTGCAGATGTAAATTACCTGGCGCAAAGAGACCCCTTTTCTCCTGTTCTTAACCCTTTCGGCGCCAAATTTCTAATACTTATTGTCGTATGCAAACCAATGTTGTTAAATCATTCGGTAAAATAAGGAAATGAGATAAATAAATGCAAATTTAAATTTCAAAGGAATAAAGAACAGATATAGAAACAGAATATGAGACAAAAAGTGAAGTCCCTGATCAGACAACGCCTTGAAAAGGCGGCGTCTGATCTGGGACTGCACTATTTGTCGTGATGCGTTTTTGCGACATTGGCGGTGAAAGGATTAATGTGAGGGACTGCCATGAAGCGGCAATTGTCATGTGGTTTGTACAATGTTGTTTGTGTGCAAGAGTGATCACAAGATAAGTATTTGTCAATAGTTGTTAATGGCAGTGTCTCTTATTTCTTCATGCAGAAACGACGTACAGTTCCGAATTTTTCATACAAAAACAAATTACGTTGATTTAAACATATCACATCTGGTCAAACAATGCTAACATAACCCTTTAAATAAGGACAAAAAATTAATACAGAAATCAAAAGTCATTTTCATATCAGAATATTCAAACTAATCGGTAATGCGATAAATATTTCACCCCATGCGAGGAGCAGATAAAAGCTAATATTAACCTGTTGAGGCTGGTTGAACATTGTCTTGCTATGCAATAATGCATCCTTCAATGTTGACTGCATCCCATCTGATGAAGCTTTTGAGAAATTAGTGACCGAGTGTCAATCAGTTTGGATCCTGATGAGACGCCGATTTAGTCAGCTGCTCATCTGGATTCAAGCCGTTTGCAAAGGTAAGTCTGCTAGTGGATAGCCGGATAAATGTTACGGTCACCCAGAGCTATGTGCTATAGATAAAGGTGTGTGCCCAAATTCTAAAATCGTCATTTCTCCACCAATCCTATACTGTGACCACTCTTTAGAATCGTCTCGTCGAGACGATACTAAAGAGTGGTCACAGTATAGGGTTCGGTGGAGAAATAAAGAGATTATTCCTGAAGTTGATTTAATTTACGCATCTTATCTGGAGCTCTGGATCACAGCAACCTGATGTTGTGACTTAAATGTACTTTCTATACGGGAATTGCACGGTGCAGTACCAGATGCTAATTACAAGAAGTTTGAAAATGCAAAGACAAATGCAAATTTATAGCAGTTTGTCCTATGATATCTATGCTATTCAGCATGTATAACTTGAAGACATTTTAGTTGTAACTGTTAATCATATTTCATCATCACAACATTGCCATATAAGATCACTGTGATGTGTCCATTGTCACTGGACGACTACTGTTTTGTTTCCACTGCCACTCAGTCTAGACGACCACTGTTTTGTGTCCACTGCCACTGGACGACCACTGTGTTGTGTCCACTGCCACTAGACGACCACTGTGTTTGTTTTTATCAGAGATATCAGACAATGTTATTTGATTTTATCTGTTTTCAGAAATAATGTCCCGTAGATGGTGCACATGCAATATAGACTCGACCCATAGGGCGCCCTAATTAGCCACCTAATCAGCACTTGTATAGTTTACTAAACTGATATCAATAGTTTATACTAGTATATATACTTTGTTTGTAGTGTTTCTGCAGCATGAAACATTGAGGAGTTTGATGCTCCATTTTCGAGAAGCGTACCGTAGATTACATGGAAGTAAATAGGCGAACACACTTGGAACAATATTCAGGTCTTTTAAATCATGGTTTCGAGCAACTGAAAATATGACAAATGTATGTATTAAATTACTGCAACACAAGTTAACTCTTATCCCACAATGGATATAAATGTCTGCTCAGCTTTGAATATGATGCAATTCTGACTTCTTTCGATTCGATCAAACGTTTGATAAACTACTGACCGAGTGTCGAAACAGAGCTGGTACTCCCATCTAGAACCAATCAATTCAAAGTCGCTTAAGGCAATTTCTGCTGTACCTTTGAAACGTTCAGACGTATAGTCAGGGCCTTATTGTTTGAAACAACGTTCTCGTCTTTTGGAGAAAGTTTGCTTCAAGGTCTGAATAAGAAATTGTTTTCTGGACGATGACGTTTCTGAGCATGGTTGACAATTCTTACAGGAGACTTTTATGTCACCATTATCTGCATTTTCTGGTTGAAAGTAAATGATCAAATTACTTTTCACACTGCCATTTTCGGAAACATACTAAATCGCTTAACATTTGTCACATCTATAAAACGAACATGCAATTGCACAATATAATATAGCAGGAAGTAATGTACTAGTGAATTCAACTGGAAACCGACCTTGACAAAGTACGCACAGTTCGCTAAATCTATCATCTATGGACTGGTTGGACTTGAAAACAGGGGACGTCTAAATAGTCTGTATGAACTACGGCTATGGCAATGAGTGTAGGATACGCGCTACGCAGTTCGTGTCATGTGAAATATACAAAAACATGTCTTAAACCAGCATTTAAAAGAGGTCTAATTATCGGTCATTATGACAGGTGGCAGCTTAATGCAGGTCGAATACCATGCATTAAGCTTCCGCATGTTTTGTAAAATTCATATATTTAATAAATGAATGGTCGCTTAACACGATTCTACTGTAGACTGGTACAGTGTAAAACATTGTACAACCTGTAGCATGAGATAATACACAAATGACTTAACATATATTAATATGGCATATACTATAAACCCGTCTAAACCGGAATTCCAGTGGAGAAGAATTTAGATACTTTTAGACAGGTGACTGCCTAATGCAGGGTGAAACTCATATAGAAAGAGGAGCTTTCTGCATGACTTTCACCCTTCTTTAAGCTGCCACCTGTCTCCAACCGATATTTATACGGAATTTAACGTCCGGTTTTAGCGAGGTTTTACTGTATACCTGAAAAAATAACAAAATATTGTTCAGTTACATGTACATTGTACATGTATATGGAATTAATTATCATCTTTGTGGACGTGTCTAATTTGGATATAGACAGAAAATTGTCGACTCTTTCCCTGTTGAATATTCATTTAAAACTAATGACGTCATGAACATTGATTAGCTGATAATTTATAATACCATAAGTACATAATTATTAATAATTGGCAGAAATTGGGGAGTCACATCTATTATAATTTCATAAGCAAATATGTTTCAATACTAATGTTAAGCAACACTTTTCTGATAATGCCTGCCAACAAAGTAGTTAAAATACAGATTAGAGCTGATTTAATCTCATACACAAATGAGACAATTCGTTTTGTCTCTAAACATTTACAGCATTTCTTAATTCTTTAACCTTTAGCCGGCTGGAACAGAACATGAGGTCTCTATCACTTTTCAAAATTGATTTATCTTGCATTTCTTTCTAAGCACACAATCAGAGTGTCAATCAATTTGTATCCGGATGAAATGCCGAGATGCTCGGTGCCTCATCTGGATCCAAACTGCTTGCAATAGGTAATCACTCAGTGGCTCACAGCAGGCTAAAGGTTCAACAAATTTCCTAAGGCCAACTGTAGCCATTAGTCTAAATAGAACCCTCTCACTTTATCTGATTGATAATGTATTGTCTCCTGGTGCTTGGGGAAAATGTCTGGAAGGCGTTAACATAATTACTTCGTGTGGTGGAATAATGCCTACATTACAGACATCAAAATGTGCGGGTATTTTAAACCATTCTGTGTTCAACATTCATCTAAGAAATAATGAAATCATGAATGTGTATTAGCTGAATGTTTCAAAATTAAATCGCACTCTTTTCAATTGACCATTAAAATTTTACTAGATGACATTAATTAATATCGCTAAAATAAGTTTAAATCAACAGCATGATGTAAACAATAAACCGTGCCATCGCTCCATTGAACCACTGAACCATTTATATCAGACTCTGTTATGACAAACTTTAGAGAATCAGGCCCCGAGGTTAAATAACATTTTGCTTGAGCCGGAAATCGTTCTCAAGCGTCGGTTTGACAAAAGTTTGAATTTGCCCAAAATCTTACCTATCAGATACTTGATACTGAACTCAGACTCAGACCTCGGATCCAGATGTAACAGAGGATACACTGAACGAACAGCTCAGCCCCCACACTGTTCTCGGTCTATTCTGTTTAGAAGCTACGTTGTAAACGCGATTGCTAAAATGGGGTCTACACTGCTCCCGGGTACACGACGCATGTTGTTACGTCGACCCTACGTTACAATTTAACTTCATGTTCGTTGTTTTTTGTCTTGTAATTGTTACTGACGAATGATAAATGTTATCCAAGTATACACGTAATTTTGTTTTGTCTCATTCTTTTCGTTCCAATTAACTTACTGAGAGCTATTTTATGTTATACCCCTATTCCATACAGACCACGAACCCAACGAATCGCCAAGAATTGATAAATTTTAGGATTCGTGACGATCGTGGGATTTTGTAAATGTTCTGGTCCAATTAGTGACGCTCTGCGATTTAGCTACGATACAGGTACGATAGTGTTACGAATATTCGTGGGATTCGGCTGGAATCGCACGAATATTGCAAAGAATTCACTACGATCTACCAGAATCTACTACGAATACTACACGAACTTTAGGAATCAGTTACGAATCAGTTCAGAATGCGCCGAATGCATATACGAATGAGGTACGAATAATAATGAATTCTTGACTATTCTTGAAAACTCGTTTGATTTTCCCTAAGTATAGGTATAAAAAGGCCCTCATCCCTGCTTGCAAGGCATCAGTTCTATAATGGATGTTAATCGTAGAGCAGCTGTAGTGTTGGTCCTGGACTTGGAGTATCAGCACCAGCTGCTGATAGCTAGGAGACTGCTTCGAAGAAGAAGGAGAAGAGCCCCCGAGTTATGGGTACAACTCAAAACTTTTGTCACGAATTCCCGATTGCTCAAGAATTGCACGAACTGATTACGAATATATACGAATCAGTTAAGAACTGCACGAATTGGTTCCGATTCCACTACGAATCCTAAAATTTGTCAATTCGCGGCGATTCGTGGAATTCGTGGTCTGTGTGGAATAGGGGCGTTACTGCATCTACAAGGAATTTGGCTGATTATTATTGATTCACAAACGCGTTTTATGATTAAGTTGTTCAGGTGAAAACCTTCACAGGAGAATCAAACGGGTAAATATTTTAGTTAACCCTTCGTATGACTGGCATTTGCAACAGTTTGGATCCACATGAGACGCCGAGTAACTCGGCGTCTTATCACGACCCAAGCTGTTTGCCATCCGGTCAATAGTTTAACAAAATTGCAATCAACTTGATAAAAAATAATTGCAACTGAATTTTCGGTTGACACTTTCCCTTATGTAAGCGCAATTTGACGCATCTGCAAACAGAGTAGACCCAGATCAGACGGCTCCTATAGGAGCCGTCTTATCAGGGTCTGATCTGTTTGCTTATGGTGTAATATAGATCTGATTCTACAGATTCTGCTTGAGCCGAAATTTCCTGTGTTCATAAACCATTTTAAAAAATAGTCTTATTAATATTCGTGATGTCATTATTTTTTATATGAATATATATCAGGGAAAGGGTGATAGCATGAGAAAGGTTAACCCTTTACCTGATCAATGTTCATGTAAGAAATAATGACATCATTAATATTAATTGGATTATGTTTTAATGGCTTATGAACACTGTGCCTTTTGGATCAGACAGAAACTGTAGAATCAGATCTACATTAAACCGTAAGCAAAGAGAGTAGACACTGATCAGACGGCTCCTATAGGGACGGTCTGGTCTGTGTCTTCTCTGTTTACGAATGCGTGAAAATGCGTTTGTATGAAGGGAAGGGTTGCACTATTCATTGTTCAGTATCAGTCTCATGCGTCCTCTGGTGCCAAAGCTGAATAGTATATATCCACTGCTTGGGCATCTCGGTATCTATGGACATATCTTAGACGTATATATATTTAAAACGGAATTGCATAATACAGTTAGAAATTGGATATACAGTAAAACCTCTCTATAACGGCCACTTAATTACATCAAGTATTTGTGTTAAAGGCAGGTGGTTGCTTAATGCAAGGTGAATGTAAAACAGAACGCTCCTATAGGAGCGTTCTGTTTTACTTTCACCTTGCTTTAAGCAGCCACTTACCCTAATATGCCAACTAATTAACACAATTTAGTGGCTGTTATAGAGAGGTTTTACTGTACAATGCTTAGTAGCCTAACGGTGATACTGGCGTGCGTGACACTGACTTTAGAGTGTGTGGCATTACCAAGTATTTAGCGAGCGTGACATTGGTGTATGTGGTATTGGCTCGCATGATATTTGCGTGCTATTGGCGTGCGTTACATTAGCGTTCGTGACATAAGCGTGCATAACACTTGCGTGCACGGCATTAGGACGCGTCCATTGGGCATTTGTGACTTTTGTGTGCGAGACATGAGCTTGCGTGACATTGGCGGTCGTGAATTTGGCGCGACAAGTTAATAAATGATTCAATAAATATTCTCCGGACGCATGTACAGCGTTGTTATTCCCACAGGTATTCAAACTCATTCGTTGCCAACAAGCAATGGCGTCTGATTTAAATTTCACAGTAGACTTTCCTTCGATTTCTTCTCTTAAACGTTAGTGGTGTGTCAAACAGTTTTGATCTTGGTGAGGCATCGAGTTAATCGGCGTCTAATCTGGATCCAAACTATTGACAAAACGGAATTACAGATTCGCAAATGTCAGTAAGATCTGTGAGTAGCCTTGGTGAAAGAGTTAACCCTTATAGGGCGGAGCATGAATCACTAATGTCCTCTGCAAAAGGTGTAAACCCATACTCCTAGAGGAGCGGAGTCCTCTCATCAGGGTGTCATGTTACACTTTCCGTTGGACCCCCCCCCCAATATTCACCGTATGTTTGACCTGTTTGAATTTTGGAATAACATTGTAAGGGTTAACGTCAAGGTTTATTCACCATATTCATCATACAATACTAACTGTTAATGCATACATTGCTGAAAACTTATAATCATCATTTATACTGGTTCAATGGCATTGCCTTTGAAATATTGGTTTTATGAATAACCACATCCTGTGTAGTTACGTAGTGCTATTCTTGACAATATTGCCCGTCACGAATTAAACCTTTCAAACCTGAATTATCAGAGTGGAACAGATCATCTGTGTTTAACTATAGAGTCTACTCAGTACAAAAGGCGTATACTTGCAAGAGGACCTTTTATGACAAACAGTGCAGACCCTGATCAGAGGGCTCACCTAGTAACCTTCGGATCTACATCCACACTGTTTGCACATAACAGTGCATGCGTCTCCCAGGTTGAAAGTGTTAAGTTCAAATACATGTTGGGGAAATTGTTTCCCATAGATGTATCTGAATTCTTTAGTGAGATTTAACTAAATCTGCTCTATCATCCAGATCTAACCAGATCAAACAAAATTACAGTCAGTCAGTTATTGGTATTTTGTATATCAGATTAAATTTAAAGTTCTCCTGACAAAATTTGCGATCTTTATTATACTACATAGTGTAACAAATACTAAATTTAAACAATCATGACTGTCCATATGTCTCAATGCTAATGTCTAAGCTCTCATAGAAGAAGTACGGAGTGCCCTTGTTCCAACCTTTCACAGCTGACTTCAACGGTTGTATATTGATATACTCAACTACCAGCTACTTAATATGTTCTCCTTTCAATGCTGAATCTTTGAAATGGACAATTCAAAAACTGGTCAAACTTACATGTACCGTGACTTTTTTTTTAGATAAAACTGTAACATAACAAACATTGACGACACTGGTCAGATGGCTCATCTAGGAGCACTCTCATCTGGGTCTGCATTGCTTAAGAAGAGACATTAGTGACAAGTCGTTTGCCTCACTGAAAGGCTTAATGAAATGACACAATAGCAACAATTTCATTTTACTATAAATTCAATTAACCAAAAATTCACATGAGGCTTCAAATGTATTCCACAAAAAAGAGTATATAAGGAATATAATTCATCTCTAATATATAAGGAATATAATTCATATCCAAAATTTCATTTGTATAATTTATCGTCATATGTCTGATTGAAGTGACCATGAACGTCCTTCCAAATTAGCCGTCGATATTAAGATGGAACTAAGATGGAAGTCGACCCGTACTTCATCCTTAGTGTCGTTATATTTTCAGGTCCTTCGAGAGGTTTTAGTTTTGAAAATTGAATACCGGTAAAGCCGGTGTTCTTTTATTAGCTGCTTATGAACATACTCAATAAAGCCGATTCTGCAATTTTCTCTTTTCACTTTTGCCTTCGAATGTTCTCCTACTTTTGCTTTCAAAGGATCTCCTATTTTTCTTTCGAAGGAACTTCTACTTTTGATTTCGAAGGATCTCCTACCTTTGCGTTTGAAGGATCTCCTACTTTCAGAACTTAGAAAAGACATGCACCATTAAACAATTGAAACTCCAATCAAGAGTCAGATAACAGAACGCCACAGAGGAGCATGTCTCTTAACCATTTCCATGTTGTATATGGTTTATGTAAGAAATAATGACATCATGGCTATCAATGAGCCAAACTATATTAAAGCATTATTAACAAAAGAATTTTTGACACTTGCAGAAAGTGTAGAATCAGATCAATATTATTCCATAAGCAAATAGAGCAGAACGCGATCAAACGGTTCCTATAGGAGTCGTCTGGTCTGGTCTACTATGTTTGAAAATGCGCGAAGGAAAGAGTTAAGAAGTGTAGACACTTAACAGAATAGACCAGAACATAACTTATTTGTTCAAAGTGTACCTCGTTGATCCATCATTTGTGTATATATAAAGGTCACATAAAATTTGGTTAATATACATAGAATTTGCACAAAATTGTATAGCATTTATATATCTCGACAGATACAACCCTTCTTCCACTCCGTGTGAGTTGGCTGGTATTTGCAAACAGACAGGACCCGGCTTGGATCCAGTTAACCATTTCCTTCATATTTACCAGATTTTACCACAGCAGAACAATATGTCATTATCAAATTGGTCTAATTAATATCAACGATGCAATTATTTCTTACAAGAATATTCACCAGAAATAGGGTTTAACAAATCTCGTGGAATTGTCGCTGCTGTTATAGTTAGAAAATATAGGTCATCGAATAGATAATATCAATAACACGTTGCGCAACTCCTTCGTTTATTCTTCTTTCAAAGTAGTTTAACTCCCCCTTAAATATTAAGTTGGTCCTGGTGCAAGCTTGACTACTTCCAATTCAAGCTTTTTAGAAACCTCACTATTGGCCGAGTGTCAAACCGTTTGAACCAAGCTGTTTGCAAATGCCAGTCATATCATGTTTAGTAGGTGTAGGGTTAATACACGTGCATGTGGAATACTTAGCGTGCTCATCTATAAATATATACAATAAAACCCCTCTAAACATGATTCATAGTAGAGAAGAATTTATACACATTTAGGTAGGTGACTGCTTAGTTCAGTGTAAACGTTACACAGAAAGTTCGTAGAGGAGCTTTCTGCGTGACTTTCACCCTGCATTCAGCTGCCACCTGTCTCCAAGACCTATATTTATACTAAATTTAACGTCCGGTTTAGAGGTATTTTACTGTACACAAGTTACCTACTTTAAGAAATAAATAATACCAAGATAACCATTTTCCTTAAATATCCTCAATTAAAAGAATCCAAAGTAAAGCAGAAACCACTAAAACATTAAACGACAATGAATTGTGGTTTTGCAATGAAGCATGTCTAAGCATTCTCATAATGCTGCAGGCATTAAAGTAGACATGAACTATTAGACAACCGATATTTGTCAATTTGGATATTGACTGGAACAAGCAACAAGTGCACAAAGAGTGATGTATATCTTAGCAGAACCATTCGTTTTGCAATGTTATACCTTACTTATGAATTTGGATATTGGCATGAATAAGCAACAAATGTTCTAGGTGAATAACAAGACTGTAGAAAAATATATTTACTAGAAACTTTAATTTTGCAAGGTTACATCTTGCTTATTATTTGGGATATTGACAGAAACGTGTAAGCAACAACTGATTTGAGAGTACAAAGAGTGCTGCAGAAAAAATATCACAGCCGTTCAATTTGCAATGTTATACCTTACTTATGGAACATCCAGACAAACAAGATTCCCTTCTTTGCAATATTTATACCCGTTTATGCCCGTTACGAGTAATAGCTAATATACCGTATTCTGTCTAATAAACGCCCAACTTTAACCCTTCGCTTGCTGAATTTTAAAATACATTTCTCCTTCTTTACCCATGCCATGTTGTATAATTACATACATCTTCACTGTGTACAAGTATTGCGCTGTGCAATCACTGCTGTGGAGTGTACTGGTTGCACAATCAACTTGTAAATAGTGCAGACCCTGATGAGACAGCTCCTGCAGGAGCTGTCTCATCTGGGTCTTCACTATTTACAAGTAGGTATATTGACGTGAATAGCAAGCGAAGGGTTAATATATATCCTTTACCTCTGGACTGAAACTAATGATGAATAAAACAACTAAAACTCTATGTAATAACCATTAAATACAAAATATAGGATTTTCAAAATAAAGGTGGTGGATAAATACGGATTGCAAGCAATGCAGAAAGCTCCTCTCAGAATATTCTGCCTTGCTTTCATTCTGCATCAAGCAACCACCTGTGTACAAAATGCTAGACGCTCCGTTTAAAAATGTAACACCCCAGTGAGCGTTTGATGATGATAATACTGTATTTAAAGTGAATCATCTGTTGGAGCCCTATGATTTTGATCTACACTGTTTGCAAATAACTGTACATTCATTTTCTAAATGCAAACGGTTAAAATGGTTTTGCTAACATTCTGCACTATGTATCTATCCACTGGTAAAGAGATGCAAGCTTAATCATTAATGCATTTTATTCCCTATGATCCCATGAATTCGACATACACGAAAAGCGTAGGTACAGACAGAAGGCAACCAGAAGGAACTCTCTGGTCAAAACGTGCACTAAATTCTGACCCAGTCGATTTTTGCGGTATACCATCTAGGCTCAACATGGAATATGAATGGGTTATCACAATTCAGTGTTGACGATTTAACCATATATATTATGGTAGTAAATGGGTTAACCCTTTACTCCATGAATATTCATGTAAGAAATAATGACACCATGAGTATTAATTGATTGTTATAATAAAACATGGGCACAGAAATGTTTGGTTACGGTAGACACTGTAGAATCATATATTTATATTTTATTATAAGCAAACAGAGCAGTTGCTGATCAGACGGTTTCTTCAGGAGCCGTTTGATCAGGGTCTACTCTGTTTGCAATGGCATGGAAGGACACATTTATGGAGTAAATTATCAAGAGAACATTGTAGAAATGCTCTACAGTTAGTGGCAAGGTATTATATTTCTTCATATTTCATTTCCAGTGAGGTTTGCAACACTACAAGTTGTATTACTTTCGAGACAGTAACAGCAAAGAAACTGGAAGTGTTCCTACGCAGCCAACAACGCTTTGGAGCCCTATTGTTTGTGTAAGAAACTTCCAGTTTATAGTGGAGTAGTCCTTCTATCTACGAGCTTTAATTATCCTTAGTATTGCGATAGAAAAATAGGCAATTAGTGCAGACCTAGCTCAAACTTATCATCAGGGACCAGTTTGACAGAGTCTTTACTTTTATTAGTATGTCAATCTAGTTTAACCCATTTGCTACCATTGGATTTTTCCATGCTTATATATTGGATTAGTCTATCTTTTATCTAAGGGATGTCTGGTCTAAAGTTTCATTTTTATTTTGTTTTATATTGAATTTCCTATCAGCAAACCGTGTAGACTCTGACCAAAGTCTACACTGTTTGTCTACGTCCCATATATGGGTTCGAGGGAGCAAATAGGTTAAAGTTATCAAAGTAGTGCAAAACTGAATTATTCAATTTTACCAACCAATGGAGAGGGACGTTATTGGTATCTGAATGCTTAGGGTAATTATGTGAATGCTGGTTAAAAGCGTTTCCTCTTAGATCATTTTAATTAATGATTAGAGTTAAACCGTTACTCCATGAATAATTATATAATTTAAGACATTATGATATCGTGAATATTTATTAGCTCGGAT
Source organism: Azorinus chamasolen (assembly GCA_963576725.1). Classification (NCBI taxonomy): domain Eukaryota; kingdom Metazoa; phylum Mollusca; class Bivalvia; order Cardiida; family Solecurtidae; genus Azorinus; species Azorinus chamasolen. Next base: position 40,749,836 of record OY755239.1, read on the forward strand.
TTTATGCTGGCATATGGACACAGGACATTTTGGACAAGGGGGAATCATGATCTATATTATATCACACGCAAACAGAGAGACGCTGATCACACGATTCCAACGGGACTCGTCTGATCTGGGTGTATTCTGTTTGCAAAGGCATAATAAGCGTTATTATGGGGTAAAGGGTTATATGTTTGAAGAAGAAATGAAGACAATAGTGTTGCTAGTTGTTTAGCCAACCCTTCTGATATGGGACACTTAATATTGCTGCATAACAGCTATTCAGTATTTGAACAAAATCGCGTATTGGTCTTCAAACAACGTACATTTCTTTTATAATGAATAAATCGATTTACTGTCAGGTTTTGTTTGAAAACATTTTCGTTTTAGTTCTAAATAGCTCGACATATAAATTGCCAAATTTGTATTAAGTATGAAAATATGAGTAGCTTTTCAAAATTACTTGCATTGATAATGGCATACGGCAGGCAATAGCATTTATGGTGTCTTGCAATAGCTGGTTTACATTTAGCATACTTTTGTTTACATACATTGTCGTCCGAATCATTCTTAACTCTTCTCTTGCTGAATTTTAAAATACATTTCTCCTTCTTTACCCATGCCCTGTTGTATGATTACATATATCTTCACTGTGTACAAGTATTTCGCTGTGCAATCACTGCTGTGGAGTGCACTGGTTGCACAATCAATTTGTAAATAGTGCAGACCCTGATGAGACAGCTCCTGCAGGAGCTGTCTCATCTGGGTCTACACTATTTACAGGTAGGTATATTGACGTGAATAGCAAGCGAAGGTGAAGATATATGATATATTCTGTTTGTCTAAAGAGTCAGTCAGAGAGTCATACAGTTTGGATCCTGATAAGAATTACAGTTACCCAGGATCTTATATGAATCAAGCTTATTTAACCATGTCTTTATAAATTTCGCTAATAGCATACCAATGCTTATGCTCATGTAATTTCAGTCAATTCGATTATCCCTGTTTGAATTTGAAAATGTTTCCTCCATACCAATGACAATGCTCAGGCACCGATCAAAAGACGTGTTTGAGATCCATCTACACTGAAACGCCTCTAATGCGACCGGTCATACGAGGTCTTCTTCTGTGGGGGGGGGGGGGGGGGGGTAAACCGGTTGTAGCTTAACCGATTGCCAAATAGGCTATTTTTAGATACAAACTCTTTGAATTAATCTACCGGAAAGGAGCATTAATTAGAGAAAAGGAAAATTTGTAGTTTGAAACCATTGTGATAAATAGAGCATTTGCTCCTATAGGAGCAAATGCTCTATTTATCACTATGGTTTCACACAGTGACTTTTAGTCGTCTAAAGTCGTCAATATGAGGGAATGGGTTAATGCAGGACGACAGTTATGCAGACGTTCGGACAGGAGCTTTCTGAATAACGTTCATCTTGCCTTAAATACCTGTTTGGTCCTTCCAAAATATACAATACAGCATTGCTCTATTTAAAATGTATCACATTGCATATTCTGAAACACATGTGACAACTTAATGTAGTTCTAAAGTAATGCTGAAAGCTCCTACATGAGCTTTCAGCATTACTTTAGACCTGCATTTAGCTGTGAACTTGAGAAATTGTTAAAATAAGATATCGGATAACTCGAACGTCTGTTATTTCGATCCAATTTGTATGGTCCCTTGAAGTTCGAGATATCGAAGTTCAACTGTAGTATGATTTTGAATAAAGCATTGAAATCAGTAAGTACATGATACACATTTCCATACAAAATGAAAGAAAATGCCATCTGTTATTATTAGTTCTTCAATATATCAAATCAGCACAGTGCATGACTGAAAGCTATTATGTCTTTATCAATCCCCTTGACGAAAATCTCCTGGTTCGCTTTCAGTGAGAGATAACGAGACACCTTTTCATCTTCAACAGTTAATTCAGATGAAAGATGTTCAGCTTGCACGCACGATAATTTGTTGCAATGAGAATTTGGGAATGTAAAAAAGAAAATTAAGACATTAGCATTCCAATCAGAAGATGTCGAAAGTTCGAAGGAAATAGTCATTGTCCTTCAATTTCGACTTTATACAGTTAAACCTCTCTAACAGCAACTACTGACAGCATGTCTAATAATTTGTTTCTAACCAGTTCTACCGTAGAACCCCTCTAATGCGACCACTTAATGGATAAACATTGGTGTCTTTATAAGAAGATGGTTGCTTAATGCAGGACAAAAGTAATCCTCTAGGAGCTTTCTGCATTACTTTTGTCCTGCATTAAGTTACCACATGCCTCTACCATCCATAATTATACCTCGTTTTGGTGGTTGCATTAGAGGAATTTTATTGTACTTCATACAAACTACATTCAAACCGCTTTCCTCGTCTTTGCAAACACAGAAGACGCAGATCAGTTGGCTCCTACATGATAATGATCTGCTTTGTTTGCTTATGCAATTGTTAGATCAGACTAGAATGCTTCTATCAATAAAAACTGTATATGTATACACATGTCTGTATATAACAATCAGCAAAAACATCAGAATGTTATCATGTTTTACATTAATATTCAACAGAAAAAGGGTTAAGACAAATGGTATCAATAGAGTACTAACACTGTATATTAGAGGTACAGTTGAACTTCGATATCTCGAACTTCAAGGGACTATATAAATTAGTTCGAGATAACAGAAGTTCGAATTATCCGATTTCTAATCTGGACAATTTCTCAAGTTCACAGCTTAATGTAGGAGCTTTCAGCATTACCATAGACCTGTATTCCTCGGAGAAGTGAAGTTAATAAGTAGCAGAAAATAGCTGTTTTAATTTATCAGCACGCATGAATCTAATCCATGAGGCATACATACAGAAATTTCCAAAAGAACTTCGTGCATTCGATTTGTTTTTAAAGGCATCCGATTTGATAAAGTGATCGTTTTAAAGAATCTATACTGTATGTTTTGAGGGTAAACTTTGCTATTTTAGATTTCAATACTTTTCAGTATTTCTTTTCAGTAGGTCTATAGCATGCTACTGACAAAACCGTGATTACCTTTGGAAATATTTTGGATCAACATGAGACACAGAAAAACTAAGCAATTCCTAAAATAAAACAAACTGTTCAACCCTATTATTTCTCATTTAAAAAGACCCGACGAAAATTCTGTCGAAATTTGTATCAGACGACAATTTAAATGCACAAATATTTTCCTAACATACAAAAGATAAATGACATCTCCAAACGATTGCAATGATCTGTTTTGTGCATGCTTATTAAATCCTCATTAGCAGTTTTCTTGAGCAATCGATACACACATTCACATAGGGCGCAAGTCGCTGAAAACAAAATAATAGCTTTTCTTGAATATTAAATCTGTACGGTATTTTCATTTTAGAGAAATCTAAAAATGTATATCTTATAATCGATTTTAATCTCTACTTATTATCATGCCAAGTTCGACATGTCTGACATTGGGAACAGTATGGATGCATGTGAGACTCTGATCAAATCAGCGGTCAACAGGATCCAGGCAGACATACCCTCAGTCAGTACTTTCTTAAAAGCTTAACCCCTCGCTTGCTGTTCACGTCAATATACCTACCTGTAAATAGTGAAGAGCCAGATGAGACAGCTCCTGCAGGAGTTGTCTCATCAGGGTCTGCACTATTTACTAATTGATTGTGCAACCAGTGCACTACACAGCAGTGAGTGCACAGTGAAATAATTGTAGACAGTGAAGATATATGTAATTATACCACAGGGCATGGGTAAAGAAGGAGACATGTGTTTTAAAATTCAGCAAGCTAAGGGTTAAGTGAGTATCAGAAACAAAAGTGAGTAAAAGTGCAACAGACCAGAGTATGAATTCCACTTCAACATGTAAAAGTGTTTAGCATGATAATGTTTTGTCAGCATGATGATTTGTTTTAAACATGGTAATGTGTATTAACATAATCTAGTATTTAGCATGTTTAGCATGATACTGTATTTTAATAATGATAACGTGTCTTAAAATGGTAACGTGTTTTTGTAGTATGATAATATTAGTTATGCAGTGCTTAGTGTCCCTAATATGGACTATACACTGCCAGCAAATATTAATATGGGACGAGGCGAAGCCGAGTCCCATATTAATATTTACTGGCAGTGTATAGTCCATATTAGGGACACTAAGCACTGCATAACGAATTTATCTTACCGACTACCTTTAATTTCAAGTATTTACACGCATGTTTGCATCATAGGCCTACATGTATGGCGTTACGTGTGGAAACAGGGGAATGAACTATTGCAAACTTGATATTACAAATAGGACCGGTATAAATTACCTCCCTTTAACAGAATTAAAGTAAATATTCTTTATTTACCTCAAATCTCGTTTATATATTTTATTTTTAATTCTTAACATTGTAAAACTAATTAATGTTTATATTTTACTCCAATTAAAGCATAAATTATATTTATGCATATTTTAAAATTGTAAGGATAAGCATAAATAATTATTATATAATCAATAACACAACAGCTTGAAGTTTGTTTAAACTTAACTTTAATAATGAACAACAGAACAAATAATAGACGTTTCAACATGGGTATAACCATCTGTCCTCAATCAATGGAAAATCTGTAAAATTTTGTCATATTTTTAAAGAAAATAAAATCCAGAGAACCTATATACATGTACGGTACTTCCATATATCGCAGTTAATCATGAAATGTTGACATTTCTTATATCATATTCATTTACCAAATCACTTTAATAGTTATAATATCGCAGTAAAGTATAAACTCTGTATTGTTTGACAGTTATCTAATAATGTCATATTATCACAATCATATGTCAGAGCTTTAGATAGGAGAGATACTGTATATTGATTTACTAAAATCAACGTCTATCAAACACATGTTATGACTACTCATAAGAATTGTCTTTTCTAGATGATTCTAATGAGTATTCACAACGTGGAGAATTCCAATGATAGACTATAGAACTCTCCCTAATTTGACAGCCATATACTTTTCTGTGAAATATAATAATATTTTATTTTTATCACTAAAATTTTAAAATATGCATACATAAAATCTATGCTTTAATTGGAGTTGAAATATAAACATTAATTAGTTTTACAATGATTAAAAAGAAAAAAGAAAATATATAAACGAGATTTGAGGCAAATACAAAATATTTTATTTAATTCTATTAAAGGGAGGTAATTCCCTTGCTTCCCTACGGCAAGACATACACGTAGGCCTATGATGTTTACATGCGTGTAAATACTTCGCCTCGTCCCATATAAATATTTGCTGGCAGTGTATAGTCCATATTAGGGACACTAAGCACTGCATAACTAATACTGATTATGATAAATGAGAGAAAAGCATTCCAACTGTTAAGCAAGGAAATTAACTCTTGTAAAGCCATCATAAGGATTTTTAATGATTTTAGTACCCCCATACGGAATCTATGGGGGTTTCTCGTGACCTCTATTGACCAATGGGATGACAAGAATTTTGTAGGAGGTAAGATAAGGTGTTTTAGTATGATACTGTATATTGCCATGATATGGTGTTTTAGTATGCTAATGTGGTTTCAGCATGTCAAGGTGTTTTAAGAACGATAACGTGGTTTAGTATAATAGTTTGTTTAGCGTGATGGATGTTTTTGCCACATGATATGTTTTCAGCAGCATACTGTTTTAGTATGATACTGTGTTTTTAACCATGATAGGATCGTTTTAGCATGACAAGGTGTTTTAGTATGATAAGGTGATATTAGCATAATAAGATGTGTTTAGTTTGTTATTGTGGTTTAAGAATAATAAGACGTTTTATACCATACGTTTTATTATTATTATTATAACGTGCTTGACGCGAAAATACACTCTTGGCGAAATAGTATTACGTGCCAGTATTTCGCATTCAGAACAGCCAGTTTGATACACGACTTAGGTAAATATCGGCATACATGAAACATGCCTATCAAAGCTTGAACAAAATACAACTATATATTTAAATAACATATTTGAAATGGAATTGATGCTCAAGTCACTCTTTCGCTGTCATTGTCGCATTTATGATTACCTATGCAAACAGTTTGGATCCAGATGAGGCGCCGATTGACCGTGGTCTCATCAGGATTCTCATCAGGATCTAATAATGTTTTTTTTTTAAAGGACAAAATCATACAAGCTGACAGTGCAACAGGCGACAATGCTTGGTAGCAAAAGAGTCAAATCAGTTTGACTTTGTACGTTTTTAAGTCACCTTGCAGTATTGACATCTATGCCATTTATCCCAGTCATGCACCTTATACATTTGTACTACCAATAATTGAGTGTAAATCTCACATATTGCATTTGGGTTTGTGTCTTGAACCATATATATATACATGTACAGCAAAGTATATTTACATATAGCTACTGAAATAATTACATACTACTCGGAGAGTATTGTGCATCGGATAAATGTTGGTATATTGTGCCTTTGTGTCCATGTACTTTGTACTTGTACGCTTGTTGGTGTTTGAAATGTTCATCTGGCGCATGTGTGTTTGTTTGCTATTAGTGTTTTGGTGATTATTGCGTCTTGTGCATTTGTCTCATCTGTATACACGCATGGTCAATACAAACACTCAAACAATAAAACAATGTACACAGCCTTTCTAAACAGAAAATAGTATTTTGAACGGCGTTGCTGCAGGAAAAAACACAGCAACCAAACAGTGCAGCATCATATCCAATAACTGGACATACAATGGAATCGTAAAGCTTTCTAAATACATGAAAAGGGGGCCCACCTGCTAGTTAACAGTTTGCAATCACAAGGCCTAAAGCACGACTAGCGTTGCTGTTATATTAAAATCTAGATATCCAGTAAGTACTAAAGCAAGGTATGTATACTTTGACATGATATCAATAACTTCATTTCCACACTGGAACACACATTTAGTTTTGCGCTGTGTCGGGCTTTTTAAAATGTATAACATTACTTTTAATAAAAATTCGGTCGTGCCATTTACGTAGCACTAGTCACTCAAAACATTAAGCAACACGTTTAAGTATTTTCCCGTTGATGGTTTTGCTTTCGAAGGATCTCATCTTATCAGAATTTATTTCCTTCACAACAGCAGATGTTAAGTGCATGTGTGGCGGCCGTAAAAATCGCCCGTATTCATTCTCAGTGTTGTTATATATTCTGGTCATTCGGAATCATCAATTTCAGTGCTTTTAGTTCGAAAATTGAATACCGCTTAAGCCGATACTAAGGGGCGTGAGCAGTGTTGCACTTTTAATAACTGATCATGAACAGACTAAATAAAACCGTGTCTGCAATTTCCTCTGTTCTCATTGCTGTTTTTGCTTTCGAAGGATCTCATCTTATCAGAATTTATTTCAGCTGTTTCTTCGAGTAACGCTTCATTATCTGCATACATGTATAGTAAAATACAGATGGTTTCGTGTCCAATATATACACCAATATGTAAAGACGTAACACATTAAACTAGCTCATTGGTATATAAATTGACCTGAAGTAGAGATAAGGTACAGTTTTGTCCTAGTCTAAATCTAACATCGAACTATTCCGTATTGATTTTTTTTACACGTACACACGGATAATTATATTGAACAATACAGTCAGTAAAGTAATTTACAATTAATACCAGCTGCGTTAAGACGTGACCACCATCTAAATCCATTTATGGAATCATAGTTATATAAATGCTCAGAACGTCGACTTATTAAGATTCCTCCTTGTATGAATACTATTGCATATTGAGACAATGTGATAGGGAGTTCGTCATTGCTTCCTAAAACCGTTCTGTTCGTCTACCAATTTATTATTTCTTTCTTCAGTGCCCTTATTGCGCCATATGTTAGCAGTGCTCAATATTGTAGGCCAATGACTCAATGACCAGGGGAGTAAATGTACAGTCGGCTGAGCGGTCATTCGGACTGAAAGTAGACTATAACTAGGTACTTTACTTTTTTACTTAAAGGCTTCCCTGCAGTTGCTCTGACTTCAGCAATGTCATTGAGTACATATTTGAAGGAATTTTCACAGTTGGTATGCCATGTTTTACACATTGTCATGTGTTTACCGTCTTCTATGTTGAGAGAAAGTCTGGCGGGGATAGCTTTATTAATTTTACACTATTTGTTAAGCTAGGGTGACTTTGAGATAAGTGTGAGGTTAGGACGTCCGTAAACCGGTTTAGACTTCCAGTGGTGATTTTGCCACTGACCGTTCCAATGCGGGACTCTCTTTTCACCCTTACATTTGCATTTGTTTGTTCTGTGTCTTTGTACTTGTGCTTTTATTTATGTTTCGAATGTTTGTCTATAGTACTTGTGTGTTTGTTAAGGTTTTCTGTGTTCATCTCGTGTAGGTGTGTGTGCTTAGGTGTGTGGTTGTGTGTGTGACATGCTATCTTTCGATCTTTTGGTGGTGATTGCGTCTTGTATATGGCTTTGCCTGCTTGACCTTATTACTGGTTTTCATTTCAACCCAATCTGACAGTCTTGTATTCAAGATATTACAATATACTTTATACATGGCAGTCGCTAATGATATACCTCTATGGGAGAGTGGATCCTTAGGATGGGAAGAGAAAAACGCTGGAATTAGGTTGATAATAAATTTACCCCATAAAGAAGGTACAATATCACGGTCAAAACAAACATTAAATACCGTATGAAGAAGGCAGATTGATGAATATTGTTTTAGTACTTCTGTTCCATCGCTTCCAGTTGCCTTGCCTAGCGTTGCACTCTCGACAGCCTTTTCACTTCCAAAGTACTAATAGGAACTTTAAACGTTAACGAATGACTGTTTGCATTACCAACTAAAGAATCAGTCTCAACAATAGTATTATGGTTAACTGTAAATAAAGAACTTATTCTGTTTTCCATTTATCTAAAACATCTTTAATGTTGCTTGATAGATCCAGTCCTCGGTAACAACTTCAATTGGTATACTACCATTGTTACTTTGACTAATACCCATCTTACCAATTTCTTTCAAAAATGCAGAAGAGTCACAATTAAAATCAATTAAAAATCATTTTTCATGGAGTACCAATAAAATCGTTTTGCCCTTTGTAGTTCTGTATCAAATAGTCTACGTTTAAACACCAAATCAGATTTCAGGCGCACCTTTTCATTTCTACGGTTACACTTGAGCCAAGCGCCTTCTGCAACGCATACGAGTGTCTCGCCATAATCTACTTAATTTCTCTGACAACCACGGTTTTGATCGTTTAAGTTTCTTGCTGTTATTGACATCAGGATGTACAGATTTGTATGGTAAATTATTATACATGTTATGTTTAACATTAACAATATATACACCAACTATCATACATAGAACCAATATCAGATTGTGACTGGATATTATAGATATACATAACATCATTCACATTTTCAATTGCAGAAGGATCACGCAGAAAATAATTCTTCGTAAAAATTCCCAGGCGGTACTTCTACTTTCACCCAACGTTCACCCTATGGTATTTTTTGCTATTTTATATGGTTAATATTTAATTTTTGTGCCTCGGTGTGCGTTCTGTCACGTTTTGTCTTGTAATTGTGCCGTTTCTTGTTTGATGATTTTTGGTGTCGTGCCCTTTCGTGTATGGCTCTCTCTGTTTGATTGTTTGTTTTCCACCTTTAGTGGCAAAATCAATAACCTTACGATGAGGCACCTTATGTGTGGGGTTATTCCTGCTTGGCTTTACTATTTTGTCATACGATAAAATATAAAGGATCTGTATTGGCCACGTTTCCATTTAAAAACGGTTTGCAGATGTAGCTATACAAAACTACAAACAGCACATATTTAACATACATCACCAATGCCATGCTTACTCGGAAAAATGCCTTTAGTTATGCCGAAAGTCGTATGAAAAAGTTGTGTGTATGAACAAATGTGCCGTCTTGTCCCTCAGTGTCACAATTACATGTCTCAAAACGCTTTCTGGCTATTCTACTTCGTTAATGGAGATATTGGTGTGAGAAAGTAATTAAGTTGTGATGCCACTAGAAGTGAATGCATAGTTTCATTCAGTTACGTATTAATGCTGACATTTTGACGTAATTTGTCCGACTCATACAGCTACTTTACTCAAATAATGTGTTACCGTTTTGCAATACTGTAATTAATTCCAAACATTTATAAATAGAAGGAATCCTATGGAGCATTTGATAGTGTTCAAATTAAAATATATATTTAACCATTTACTGCATAGATAAGCCAATTAAGATATCTGTAAACAGATTAAACCTAAGTCAGACGACTCCTACATGTGTAGTCTGATATAGGTCTGCTCTGTTTGCTTAGAATTTAATGTTAGGAGAGATATGACAAATGTTTCTTCAATTGTAAATTAATGTATCTGAAAATGGTGCAGAAATTAAGATTGCACATTAGTTAAAAATGCATTAAAACTGTAATTAGAGCGTACCTGATGGAACGTATTTATGTCTGCCTTTCGATTATTTGTATAGTCTAATTCATGATAAGCATTTACTAAAATAACATTGTCTAAATACTGTGAATAGTGGCTAAACCCCTAAAATTACGTAGTCTTAACACTGTAAGTAGTGGCTTAACCTTTTAAATAATATAGTCTTAATACTGTGAGTATTGGCAAAACCCCTAAAATAACATAGTCTTAATACCATGAGTTTTGGGAAACTCCCTCAAATAACATTGTGTTAATACTGTGAGTACTTGCTAAGCCCTTAATATTACATAGTCAGTCTTAATACTGTGAATAGTGACTAAGCCCCTCAAAACATTGTCTTAATACCGTGAGTATTGAAAACAAACCCGTAAAATAACATACGAGTCTTAATAGTATCGTAGTCTTAATACCGTGAGTACTGGCTAAACACCTAAAATAGCAGTCTTTATACTGTGAGTGGTGGCTAAACCTCTATAGTATATAGTCTTAATGCTATAAGTACATGTACTGGCAAAACCCTTACATCTCTATTAAAAAAGTCTGCTAAAATTCGAACCTAGTGAAATTGTGACAACTTCAGATTTGATCAAGTTGGTGAGAAACTATTGATTAAGTGTCAAACATATTGGTTCCTGATCAGACGCTGAGTTAGATACTCGAAGTTACATCTTGCAGTTTGTATATGCGAACTGGGTCATTGTTAGCAGTATAAGTGGTGATGCAAACAAATGACGCATTTTGACGCCTCTGTAAAACTCATATGTTGAAACCATTGATATAAATAGAGCATTTATTCTATAGGAGCAAATGCTCTATTTATCACAATTGTTTCAAGACTACTCAATTCTAAACTTTCCATTTTCTCTAGTAAATGCTCCTTTTCAAGAGTTTTTTTTCAAAGAGGTTGCGTCTAAAGTAGTATATAGGAAGGAACATATTACGGTATATTGGCTTTTCTGTGGTAGTCTTATATCCACACCAATGTGCTACACATTAGGCTCAACTATGAAAATATAGCAACTTGAGCTTGCAGGTGCGGATCCAGGATTTCAGATTATAGGGGGCGTAGAAATATTTTTGGAGGGGGTGGGGCGTAGATTTTTATGTTTGATGACATAGATAAATAGTGTGTTTGTAATACATGTTGAAAAAGAGCTTAATTGGGTGAGGGAAATAAAACACTCCTACTGAATCATTGTTTTATTGATTTTTAGTAGATACAACGACCACTAAATTACATCAATTATTTTGTGTTAAAGGCAGGTGGCTGCTTAAAGCAAGGTGAAAGTAAAACAGAACGCTCCTATGGTAGGGTTCTGTTTTACTTTCACCTTGCTTTAAGCAGCCACCTGCTCTGAATACCAACTAATTAACAAAATTTAGTGGTCGTTATAGAGAAGTTTTACTGTATATAGATCTAAAATATTACTAAAATAATGTTTTGGCAATTGTAGGGGGCGTATTCCGGCCCGCCCCCTCTAAATCCGCGCCTGGCTTGGATCGATATATCGTCTCATAAGGATTCAAGCTTTCTTACACACGCACGGTCAATATTTTCTCTAAAGCAAGATCGACTCGGATCAGGTCAACATTGCATCAGATCTAGATTTGAGAAAATATTATACTGGGTAAGTGTTAACCTAGTGTGTTGTTTGTTTTTATATTCGTCGGTCTGAATGATAAGTTGGATAAAATTCACAGCAAGTAGAACTCGTCATTTGAGCACAGCTGCTAGAATTTATAAAGGCTTCTTATATCGCAGACGTCATTCAATTCAATTTATGTGTCTGCAAAAACGGTGACAAATATCGAGACTTCCGATATTTATTGACTGGCGTGACCTACTTAAACTTACTGAAAATTGAAATGTTACCAGACAAACTTCCACAACTTATGTTGCATTTGTTAACAGCTTGGATCCAGTTCAGACTGTGTCTCACTAAGATTCAAGCTGTTTGACACATGGTCAATAGATTCTCATACGTGTGTGGCATGGTCAACTTTGTTGTTTAAAATGCTTAATGTTTAATGTTCTTCGTCTTGATATGCGTCCTGTTATGTTTTGTCTTGTGGCTATACCGTTTCTTGTTTGATGGTGTTTGGTGCGGTGCCATTTCGTATGTGGCTCTCCCTGTTTGACTAGTTTTCCATATGGCTTGTTCAAACGCTTCTCGAAAGCAAAATTGTCTCTGATTCAACTCTAAGCAGACAATGTTTTTCTCATCGAGATATGTCACTAAGAACAAATATGATAAGTGCATGTGTACAGTAAAACCCATCGAAACCGGACGTTCAGTTTAGTGTAAATACCTGTCTTATGACAGGTGGCAGTTTAACCCATTACCTCATAGGCTATTTTAGATACAACCACTTTGAACAAATCTACCGAAAATGAGCATTAATTAGAGAAAAGGAAGGTTTTAGAATTTTGTAGTTTGAAACCATTGTGACAAATAGAGCATTTGCTCCTATAGGAGCAAATGCTCTATTTATCACAATTGTTTCACAAAGGGACGTTTACAGAGTCGTCAAAGGAAAGGGTTCTCCTCTATGAGCTTTTTGCATGACTTATACCCTGCATGAAGCAGAAACCTGCCTAAACGTTTCTAATTTTTATACGCCCGAAGGGACGTATTATGGTATGGCGCATGTCGTCCGTCCGTCCGTCCGTCTGTCCGTCTGTCCGTCTGTCCGTCCGTCCGTTAGCAATTTCTTGTGCAACTAACTCCTCCTTCATTTTTCAACATAATTTCTTCAAACTTTCAGGAATGATAGATACTGATGTGTAGTTGTGCATATCAGTGAGATAACTCTCATATCATTTTTCATTCTGGAGTTATTGCCCTTTAATAGTTTCGGGTAGCAATTTCTTGTGCAACTAACTCCTCCTTTATTTTTCAACATAATTTCTTCAAACTTTCAGAAATGATAGATACTGATGTGTAGTTGTGCATATCAGTGAGATAACTCTCATATCATTTTTCATTCTGGAGTTATTGCCCTTTGATAGTTTCGGGTAGCAATTTCTTGTGCAACTAACTCCTCCTTTATTTTTCAACATAATTTCTTCAAACTTTCAGGAATGATAGATACTGATGTGTAGTTGTGCATATCAGTGAGATAACTCTCATATCATTGTTCATTCTGGAGTTATTGCCCTTTGATAGTTTCGGGTAGCAATTTCTTGTGCAACTAACTCCTCCTTTATTTTTCAACATAATTTCTTCAAACTTTCAGGAATGATAAATACTGATGTGTAGTTGTGCATATCAGTGAGATAACTCTCATATCATTTTTCATTCTGGAGTTATTGCCCTTTGATAGTTTCGGGTAGCAATTTCTTGTGCAACTAACTCCTCCTTTATTTTTCAACATAATTTCTTCAAACTTTCAGGAATGATAGATACTGATGTGTAGTTGTGCATATCAGTGAGATAACTCTCATATCATTTTTCATTCTGGAGTTATTGCCCTTTGATAGTTTCGGGTAGCAATTTCTTGTGCAACTAACTCCTCCTTTATTTTTCAACATAATTTCTTCAAACTTTCAGGAATGATAGATACTGATGTGTAGTTGTGCATATCAGTGAGATAACTCTCATATCATTTTTCATTCTGGAGTTATTGTCCTTTGATAGTTTCGGGTAGCAATTTCTTGTGCAACTAACTCCTCCTTTATTTTTCAACATAATTTCTTCAAACTTTCAGGAATGATAGATACTGATGTGTAGTTGTGCATATCAGTGAGATAACTCTCATATCATTTTTCATTCTGGAGTTATTGTCCTTTGATAGTTTCGGGTAGCAATTTCTTGTGCAACTAACTCCTCCTTTATTTTTCAACATAATTTCTTCAAACTTTCAGGAATGATAGATACTGATGTGTAGTTGTGCATATCAGTGAGATAACTCTCATATCATTTTTCATTCTGGAGTTATTGCCCTTTGATAGTTTCGGGTAGCACTTTCTTGTGCAACTAACTCCTCCTTTATTTTTCAACATAATTTCTTCAAACTTTCAGGAATGATAGATATTGATGTGTAGTTGTGCATATCAGTGAGATAACTCAAATATCATTTTTCATTCTGGAGTTATTGCCCTTTGATAGTTTCGGGTAGCAATTTCTTGTGCAACTAACTGCTCCTTTATTTTTCAACATAATTTATTTTTATAGAACAGCCTTCGGGCGTATATTGCCCCGTCTTGCGGTGCTCTTGTTCTCTACTAGAATTCCGATTTAGAAAGGTTTTACTGTATTTTCTTTTACTATTGTTAACGTGCTTCGTGACTCAACACATATAACAAGAACACTATTTATCTATGTATTGCTATTATAGCACCATTAATAGCAATAAATGTGTGAAAGCAGATAAACTGAAGCCTGTGTTCATAACATTATTAATATCTTAATATGTTTAACTTTTAGCCTCCTGCAAATGGATGAGTGATGCATATCCAGACTGTTTGACACCCTAATTAATGCTTATAGCTTGAATTTGAAAACACCCTGCGTAAAAGGTTGTGTGAAAATGATTTGCGCTGCAGACTAAATATTAAAGATGCAAATATTTTTGATATCGGCTTATCTCTTCTGTATCTGGCGATTACGGTTCGTACAAAACTTGCAGATCTATAGAACGGACTTGCTATAACAGTTACACATTAAGACATAGAAGGAAGCACTAGACTGAATGAACTCAAATTGAAAACCATCAATGGCTGAAATAATGATATATGAACTGATTTGACTTTAGGGAAGTGGGCGCCTTAGTAGCGTGTATGGATTACTGGCATTGGTAAAAGATTGGCTTGTTGGGCACTCATTCTATTCTTTGCAATGTATTGGTCGGTGCAGTGTAAAAAGTGTGCGATAATTCAATGAAGAATGGCTCGCTACAGTTGCTATGTTCAGTGACGATATGGAAATATTCTGATAATCAATGCCTAAAAAGGTAAAATAGAATACTGTTATTCTTTATATTATTTATATTTCACCTACTTCTTTATGGAAGGTTTTGAGTTGAATTATGCCGAACGTGACTGTCAGAACATGTTCAACATTCGCACGAACGCATAAAGAACTATCAATAAATTAAACTTACAAACAAAGTACTATACTATCTCAACGTTACAACATTTACCATATTTAATTAGTTTTAATAATTATGATCCACCTGTATAGCATAACTCTCTTTATAACGTATATAATATATATATATATATACACATACACACGCACGCACGCACTCACGCACGCACACACACACGCACAGACACACACACATATGGTAGTGGAGACAATGGAAATATTGTTGAAAATATGTTTTGCTTTAAGTGGAACAGCCTCTACTATTTTAAACATAGCAAGCTTTGATGTGAATAGACACCAACATATGTCAACCCATTTACAACTTCCAGTTGTTCATCTGAATAATACCAAAGTTCTCTTCTGACTAATCAGGCATCCCCTTTGAATACTATTTTGGTAATTTTGTTTACATTCACTGTCTTGGCAAAACGTATGTAGTAGTTATACTAGACGAGTGTAGTAGTTATACTAAATGTATCTAGTAGTTATACTAAGCGTATGTAGTAGTTATACTAAATTATACAGTATGTACACGTGCATTGTGCAGGTGAAAAACAAACCATTTGTTTATTTCTTAGCGAAATTGCACAATGTTTTTAAATGACAGTCATAAAATGCAACGTCGATTTTTTCGAAAGCGCGAGAAATGCGTCTGCTACAACGGCATATTTAAAAATTAACAACAATGCACCAGCAAAACGTGCTGGTGCGAATTGAAAATGGAACAACAAATACAGGAGTGTGTAGTACAATCGTTTGCAGTCCTGAAAAACACAAAATGGTTAGCTTGTCTCTCACCGACACAGGCGTGGCCGTCGGGCTAATTCAGGGGAGTGTATCAAAACAAGAGGTGGGTCTACATATCCCGTTATTTCTATCAAACGATTATTCCTAATTTATTATTGATTAAGCTGTACAAACAAATGCTTTATAATGTAAATGATAAAAATATTAATTTGACAGACAGTTTTTCTGTTATATTCCCATTTATCCGTCCATCTTTCGAGAATATTTTGTGTATAAATTTTAAAATGACGTAACTGCGTTCAGGGAAGATTAATTATTATTTATGCAACAATTCTTGATACTTTTCTTGCCATTTCCCTGACAATACCAGTCATTTTCTTGTGCTTTCCGCTTTTTTGTACGTGTTGATACAACACTGTGATAAATTCTTCCATAAGAGAATCGATAATCAATCGATATTTAAACATGTTAGGTTGAATCGGCGATCATAGGCACACCACCAATAATTTAATAACAAAGTACAGAACGTTCAACTGGAAATGTTGCAAATCTCCCAAGACTCCCACGAATACGACTTGAAGACGTTTCGGCTGTGCTGCAGTGTTATGTTCACAACAACGGCGATCGCCCGTAAACTCTTCCCGATCTACGAGCTAGGATCACCAGAGAATGGAACAACATTTCGCAATGGTTCTTTAACACTGTTGTTAAAAATGTCAATAATGTCAAGGTGTCTGAATGTTATTATGGCTAATAGGGACATACTGGATATTAACAATGAAGTGAACTGACCAGTAATCGATATGATAACGAGCAGAAAAACTGTGATTACTGGTTTTTTATTTTTTGTTGTGTTTGTTTATTTTATTCATTAAAATGAAATAAGATTTCAATAAATCTAAATGGAAGTTATTTGTACATCGTTCTATTATCATTCCTGAAAATGTCAAGGAGCTGGCATTTTTAATTGTGTCCATGGGACATGTGTCATGTACGTTTCACTATAGGATATACATTAAAGGACCTTGGTAAAACTAGTCGGAACAAAATACACTACACGCACATCTTCACATCAAGGATATCCATCAGTGAAAGGTTGGAGTAAATAATCCCGTTGGTGTATGAGCAGGTGGACAAACGAGATTGTTTGCCCCCACAAAGTGGTGGCATATAGGGTTGCCCTTGTCCGTACGTCTGTCACTCCGCACGTCCGTCCGTACGCGCATCTAGAAGAATTTGTATGGGCTCATTCTTGGAAATCCACACCAAACTTTCCACACATGTGTGTGGCTATTATATCTTGCTCCTATTTGATAGCCATGTAAATCGCTTCAGTCGTTTGGGGGTTGTGGCCCTTTATTTGCAAATAATGACTTGAAAAATATCTTGTCTGGACTCTTTCTTGGAAAGTATTTGTTATATTCTCACTAAACTTTACACACATATCTTGGTCAAGTTAAAGAGCTATGTAAATCACTTTAGTCGTTTAGGAGTTGTAGCCCTTTATTTGCAAAAATGACTTTAAGAACATCTTGTCCGGGCTCTTTCGTGGAGAGTATTTGTTCAATCCAAACCAAAATTTACACACATGTTTGTGGCCATTACGTCATGGTCAATTTCGATATCCATGTAAAACGCTTCAGCCGTTGAATACTTTAGAAGCTGTTATAGTCAAAATGTCTCGTGTGTCATACTCCTACACTGTTAGGAGCACTTGACTGAAACCTTCACACATGTTTATGGCTATTATATCTTGGACAGTGTCGATATCTATGTATATCACTTTAGTCGTTTAGGAATTGCGGGCCTTTATTTGCATAAATGACTTTAAAAATATCTTGTCCGGACTCATCCTTGGAATTTTTTTCTCTAATCCTCACCAAAATTTACACACATGTTTGTGTCCATTACATCATGGTCAATTTCGATATCCATGTAAAACGCTTCAGTCGTTGAATACTTTAGAAGCTGTTATAGTCAAACTGTCTCGTGTGTCATACTCCTACACTGTTAGGAGCACTTGACTGAAACCTTCACATATGTTTATCCTTTATGTGCATCTTGAATGATGATTATGGCTCTTACTTTATGTGACAAAAAACTGAAGTGGGGGCACCAGTGTCCTATGCACACATTTCTAGTTCTAGTATATGCTGTGTAGTGAAGAACATTTCAAAATCCCACAACTCTATTAAAATGATTGGAGCCAACATTCCCTTCTTTACGTAATTCTACCATCAAAGTCGTTTATCTGTAACAGTTTGAAGTAAATCCTCTAATTGGTGTATGAGGAGATGGACACGCAAGAGTTGTCGCTATATGTTACGTAGTGAAAAACACATTAATAGTCTGGGCAATAGCCCCGACTATTAATGTGTTTTTCAGTACACTATATTCCCCTGTATAAAACATCTTCACAACAATGTGTTTCATCTGTCAAAGTTTGGAGTAAATACTTCCATTGGTGTTTGAGGTCGCACGGACGGACAATGCTGTGTCTCCCACATTGTGTTCGGCGTAATTAGATCAAACTTAATTACAGAGAGGCAGGGTACACTCATTTAGGACATTAAGAACCAGTCCCATAAGACAAATGGAAATGTCATAATCATTACTCTATGATAAGACTAAAACTACTGTGCGTAATAATTTAGGCGTGTGTATATAAGCTTCTGTAATTATCAGTGTGGACTATTAACAAATGCATAGCAGTGTCATACCCTGCCTGCTGAAATGCCTTAAAATGTGACCATGGGATGCAAGTGCAGCGTATCGGATTTGCCGTTTAACCCTTCCCCTCATAAATACGCATGTTAACGCATTTGAAAACAGTGTAGATCGAGATCAGACGACTCCAGTAGTAGTCGTCTGATCCGGGTCTGCCCTGTTTGCTTCTGGAATAATATAGATCTGATCTAGCGTTTCCGAAATGGCCAAAGGTTAACTTATTCAACTATTATTATAAAAATGATGCAGTAAATGAATAGATATAAGGTGGTGGTTTCTTGCATTCTTTCATAATTATTTAAGAGTGGAAGGGTTAATACTGTTTATACCTCTAAACCCTCCTCTGTCATCTAACTATGGACTGGTTAGACGGAGATCTACACCACTGTGTGAGTTGAAGAAAATCTCATGAATAGCAAGTGTATGTTGATGACAGTCGCATCATAACAATACCACAATGCTTACATAGCTTCCATAATAGTGGCCTGCCAAACTCTCTACGCATATAAATTATTTGTATCATGATTATGCCCTGTTTGCTCTCGTTCATAGTTAATACTATATCACAACAATGCCATTTTATAAAACTTCAAATATATACTTGTTTATATATTTTGTAATTTATTTTCATTTTCATTAAACGATGAGTCAAACATGAAAAATAGTAGAATTGCTAAGCAGCAATGTTAGATCCATACAATCGTACCATTGAAAATCCCCATGGAGTCAAGTTTAATGTCATACAGCATTCAGACTAACTGATTTCTCTCAAGATATTTCAACAATTCTTAATACATTTAAATATATCTACTAAGACCATATATAGACATAAGTCTAAAAGAACCTTCTCACTTTATCTGATTGATAACACATGGCGCTTGGTATTTGCTTAAACGTCTACTAGGCTGTAAATTCTATTACGAGTCGAGGAATGTAGTGTAAAGTATTTTTGGTGCAGTGACAAAGGCCTATTACATTGGGAGTGTAATAACGTGTGGATATCTAAAACGTATACGTTTGATTATAAATATCGACACTGTCGATTTATCACATTTTACAGTTAGGTTTGATTGCAGTATTTATTTTGACAGATGGTTTGGTTGTGTTTCGCCTTCGGTGTTAACTTTGAAGAAAGGAGCATAGAGTACATTTCAATATATTTGCTGCAATACCATATTATTATTGAGGCACCGTACACATACATAGGTTATCCGATTTACCTTAGTCATGGTTTGATAAACGCTTTATGTATCTTTACTGAAAAATCGCTTTTCGAGTATAAGAAGCCAGCCTACTAAATTCTATTGCCAGGAATAATATAAGATTAAAGTAGGAGAACTAATATGGAGGAATTTGACCTCACTAGTTCCAAGGCGGTACTTCCATCTTCCCCCTATTGCATGTTTGTTTTGTCTTTGTGCGTCTATTGTTGTTTTTATAGTTATGTACATTTGCTGTTTCCTTGTGTTTCTGTTCGGGCGACTGTTTGTTCTGTATGTGGTGTTTCCTGCATGACTCATTTTTGTACTTTTAGACATCCCCGTCTACCCACTGCTTTAGCCTTTATGTCATGCAAATTCGTGTAAGAAATAATGACACCATGAATATTAATTGCCTGAAGTTTTATAATTACATATCAACCCTGGAATGTTTAGACATGGTATAGACTTCAGCACCAGATCTATATCATTCCATAAGCAAACAAAGTATACCCTGATCAGACGGCTCCTACAGACACAAGAGTACGATGTGCTCTTTATATTATCACTTCAATTAACTACATATTTCTAGTAGATATTATGAAAGAGCTATCTGATACCGTTCCATTCAATACAATATTTGACTTCCCCAGAGAGGTCAAGTTAATGTTTCTACAACATATTCAACTGTCAGTCTGTTTTAGGTTTGCACCATTCATATTTCAAATGAATGTGAAGTATATATTCCAAAATCAATTATAGAGTGTACATTGATATTGCCATACACCTTAATGCATTAACTCAAACATTTGAATGTCAAGCGATTTCTTATACGGAAAATATGCCCATATGTGTCTACGGGCACCACAGCGCTACAAAATCGGCGATACAACCAACATCATATAGAACATCATAATTATGCGATAACATGGCTAAAGTGTATATAATAATTGCGTCATGAAATGTGCGAATAATGTGGACTCATATCGGAATATGACTGTTATGTAGTTATCAACTAGAAATAAAGATGTTACTGAAACGTAAAGCTATGGCTCTGAAGTATTATTAGTTTATTATAGTCTCTTCCATTACAGTGTTATACAAATACAAAAAGTACAAAAATGAGTCATGCATGAAACACCACATACAGAACAAACACTCGCCCGAACAGCAACACAAGGAAACAGCAAATGTACATAAGTAGAAAAAACAACAAGAGACGCACAAAGACAAAACAAACATACAATAGGAGGAAGATGGAAGTACCGCCTTGGAACGGTCAGTGACAAATGTCACCGGGGGGTTAAACCGGTTTATGGGCGCCCAACCTCACACTTATTCCATCCCCATCCTAAAAGACAAACAGTGTAAATAAACGTATCCCCTCTCCGACTAATCTACAACAACCGCGACAGCAAATACAGTGGTAAAGTGCATGTATAACAAAAAAAACCATTTAATTGAACATACTGTATCCACCTATCGCTAGTGTACTTAATGATTGAGCTGCAAACAGAGTAACTGTTGAAAAGTAATAAAGGGTACGACAAAAATGAAATAGTACAGATATCCGACGTTCTCCTTCCATTTCTGGATTTAAGAGGTCGCCTTCATAGAGTACTAAACCTTTCTTGTCGGCGTACATGCAAAGAGGCCAGCGTGATTGCCAACTGTAAAAGGGTTCACAACCAAACATGCAGTATGTTGTAGTACTACAGGATCATATCCCTTTTTAATGAATTGTTTTATACATTTGATGAACAAAGTGAGAAAATGGGTATGTCCAATAATTTTACGAAGTTTGTAAATCACATCACCATAAAATTCAGGATGTGAAATACCGTGTCGCAGAAGCACCTTGAGATTACATTTGTACTTGCCAATAAGCGAGAGATTTCGATAGTAAAATTTAGAGAAAGTTTTTCTTAGTTTATGGTATCTATATCCTTGTTTAAGCAGTTTTTCAGTTAAAATGAGATTTCGACTGTTAAAATCGTCAATAGATGAACAAGCTCTAGCAAAACGAATCAGTTGAGATATATAAACCCCGTAAGATGGAGCACGGGGAACATCCCCGTCAAGATGAGGAAAATTTACAATATTAAAATCAAAATCATCTCTTTTGTCATATATTTTAGAAGAAATCATTCCATTATTAATTTTAAGGTCTAGGTCAAGAAACGCTGCATAATTGTCGGACGGGTTAGCTTTATTCAATTTGAGTTCTTTAGGATAAATTGTAGGAATCAGAGCATCGAAGAAAGGGTTATCTAAGTTAAAAATATCATCCAAATATCGACAAGTTTCATTGAAGGCTTTTATAACATCTTGTGATTGAGGATTCAAACTTAACATGAAATCTCTCTCATAGCAGTACAAAAACAAATCTGCGACAAGTGGTGCACAATTCGTACCCATAGGAATACCAATTACCTGACGGTATATAGCATTCCCATAACGTACAAATATGTTATCCAAAAGAAAGGTTAGTGCTTCGCAAACTTCTGAGCAAGTCCAATTGGTGTAATATTTCATTTGCTCGTTAGTAAAGAAAGCTTTTTCAGCATTACATGCCAAGAATGATGTTTTTTCTCGGGCAAATACTTTCTGGATCAAGTTAGTAAGCTAATGATTTTACATAAAACACATGATTTGCAATCTTTATGTAGAATTATAAGAGACTGCAAATTATGTTACTATCTCAGAAAGCATTAACATGGCATCCTGTTACATATGATATATCTATCTGAAAACAGTTAGATATCCGATGCTAGTCGAGAGATAAAACTGCCTTAATAGAGGTTTATTGTTAAGAAACTGAGAAATGAAACTCGGTAACATAGAGCGCTTAATTAGAAACATTTTTGTTAATAAAGAATACCATCTCTGATCAGATCAGGGGTAAACTGATTAGCATTGGATAATTAAAGAGGAAGTCTCTACATTCGAAGCGTTTGAAAAATACCTAAAATATACAAAACTCACATGTTTATATGCTGAAAAGTAGTTTATCGCAAGAAAACCTATTGAATAAACGTTAAAAATGACAAAACATCATTATGTTTGATATCGACGATCCCGATTTTATTCTCCGAGGTTTCAGGTTATTCGGGTCGGGTTTTAGTTTCGTATATGTTCGCGCTAATATCGTCTCTCCGACCACTTCCGAAAAAAGCCGTTACGTTAGCAATGGCTAGACCGGGTCATCATCGGCAAAACGCGGAAAATTTGAACGGAAAATGCCGATAATAATTTGTTGTAGAACAAAAAAATATAAGTATTGGCGAAATCGGTTTATTTTGTATCACAGGGGAATTTTTCGATATAAGTTCAACTTGACATTCTGCATAATAATAATTGAGCATAACAAAAAACAAGTTTTATGATATAATTGAAAATATGGGTTCATTGTAGGGACTTCCTCCTTCTGATTTAAAAAGGGTCATATTTCTGTCACAATGCTTGACAGATTGTGAACTCTTGCCTACAGATGAAGCTTGTGCTGGTTAATAAGTGTTCCAAGTTTCAAAACATTATTTCACAGGGTTATGAAAATAAGTGGACTTTAACAAAAAAACTTAACCAAATATTCTCAGTTAAAAAGGGCCTTAATTCTGCCAAAATGCTTAACAACAGATAAAGCTTGTGATGGTAAGCAAGTGTGTAAAGTTTCAAAGCTTTGTTTCAAAGGGTAACGTAAATAAGTGGAGTTTAACAAAAACTTAACCAAAGTACAAAAATGAGTCATGCAGGAAATACCACATACAGAACAAACACTCGCCCGAACAGCAACACAAGGAAACAGCAAATGTACATAAGTAGAAAAAACAACAAGAGACGCACAAAGACAAAACAAACATACAAAAGGAGGAAGATGGAAGTACCGCCTTGGAACGGTCAGTGACAAAAGTCACTGGGGGTTTAAACCGGTTTATGGGCGCCCAACCTCACCCTTATTCCATCCCCATCCTAAAAGACAAACAGTGTAAATAAACGTATCCCCTCTCCGACTAATCTACAACAACTGCGACAGCAAATACAGTGGTAAAGTGCATGTATAACAAAAAAACATTTAATTGAACATACTGTATCCACCTATCGCTAGTGTACTCAATGATTGAGCTGCAAACAGAGTAACTGTAGAAAAGTAATAAAGGGTACGACAAAAATGAAATAGTACAGATATCCGACGTTCTCCTTCCATTTCTGGATTTAAGAGGTCGCCTTCATAGAGTACTAAACCTTTCTTGTCGGCGTACATGCAAAGAGGCCAGCGTGATTGCCAACTGTAAAAGGGTTCACAACCAAACATGCAGTATGTTGTAATAATACAGGATCATATCCCTTTTTAATGAATTGTTTTATATATTTGATGAACAAAGTGAGAAAATGGGTATGTCCAATAATTCTACGAAGTTTGTAAATCACATCACCATAAAATTCAGGATATGAAATACCGTGTCGCAAAAGTACCTTGAGATTACATTTGTACTTGCCAATAAGCGAGAGATTTCGATAGTAAAATTTAGAGAAAGTTTTTCTTAGTTTATGGTATCTATATCCTTGTTTAAGCAGTTTTTCAGTTAAAATGAGATTTCGACTGTTAAAATCGTCAATAGATGAACAAGCTCTAGCAAAACGAATAAGTTGAGATATATAAACCCCGTAAGATGGAGCACGGGGAACATCCCCGTCAAGATGAGGAAAATTTACAATATTAAAATCAAAATCATTTCTTTTGTCATATATTTTAGAAGAAATCATTCCATTATTAATTTTAAGGTCTAGGTCAAGAAACGCTGCATAATTGTCGGACGGGTTAGCTTTATTCAATTTGAGTTCTTTAGGATAAATTGTAGGAATCAGAGCATTAAAGAAAGGGTTATCTAAGTTAAAAATATCATCCAAATATCGACAAGTATCATTGAAGGCTTTTATAACATCTTCTTGTGATTGAGGATTCAAACTCAACATGAAATCTCTCTCATAGCAGTACAAAAACAAATCTGCGACAAGTGGTGCACAATTCGTACCCATGGGAATACCAATTACCTGACGGTATATAGCATTCCCATAACGTACAAATATGTTATCCAAAAGAAAGGTTAGTGCTTCGCAAACTTCTGAGCAAGTCCAATTGGTGTAATATTTCATTTGCTCGTCAGTAAAGAAAGCTTTTTCAGCATTACATGCCAAGAACGATGTTTTTTCTCGGGCAAATACTTTCTGGATCAAGCTAGTAAGCTTATCCTTAATTAAAATATGAGGAAGAGTTGTGTACAGAGTAGAAAAATCGTAAGTGCTTACAGTGGATGCAAGATACCTTTTGTTCTTAAGTTTGTTTAAGACTTCTGAAGAGTTCTTAATAGACCAGAAGAGATTTATTCCAGAATTTTCATAAGTCTTATCACAGTAAAATTTTACATGTTCCTTTACCTTCGTTAAACAAGAAGTCAAAAGTATAGACAATTTAGTAGTTGTACATGAACTAGAATTTGCAATGAAACGCGCTTTATATGGTTTTTTATGTAGTTTTGGTAACCAATACATAGTAGGAAGTTTATGTTGTGTAATTTTAATATCGGTTCCAAATTGTTCACACTTTTTGACATGGTCTGAAATGATGGTCTTTTCGTCAGTGGTAACTGAAATGTATGACTTGGTATTAGTAATTTCCTGCTTCAAGACATCGATATAATGTAATCGTCAAATAATAATCACATTATTTGATGCCTTATCAGCAGGAACAAAAACGTATTTTGAATGGAAATCCTGTAAACCCTTTTTAAGATGTCTAAATGAAGTTCTAGGTTTAGGTGGAAGAAGGTGTTTATTAGAGCTGTAAAAGGAAATGCGTTTATCAATTATATCAAAAATTAGTTTTTTCCAACAAGAAAGGGCAGTAGACTCAACATGTTCTCTTCGACACCATTTAATACTAAAATTTTGTAAAGCCTCCGCAATCTGAACTCGACAAGAGTTAAAATCTATCAAGGATGGTATTCTATATTTGGGACCTTTATTCAAAAGAGATCGTAGACGTTTATCTTTAATTATCTCAAAATTACCAGTAATCACATGACCAGCCGGAGAATAGCAAAATTTTGAGGTCAGTTGTTCCACGGACAGACAGGCATACAGTTAAGATAAAAAAGGCCAAACCGCTTGACAGAATTATGAACTCTATCCTGCAAATAAAGCTTGTGATGGTAGACAAGTGTGTAAAGTTTAAAAGCTTTATCTCAAAGGGTTATGTAAATAAATGGATTTAACCAGGTTGTGCCACGGACAGACAGACATACAGATCAACTGATCGACCGACCAACCGACACACCGATTCCTATATACCCCCTCTCAAACTTCGTTTGCGGGGGTATAGACATACTAAGTATGGGATGTTCCAATGGCATGATTTACAAACAAATAAAAAACAACGTTGCACAATAGTACAACAACTTACCTTACCATTTCCAGTTTACTGAACAGAAACATGAACCGATCCGTCCTAGACTTAATACCAAAGATTCGTTTTGAAAATTTCTTTTATTAATAAAAGTATTTATTTTTTATTGATCTCCAGGGTATATTCAGAGACAAAAATGTAGTTGGCACTATTCCTAAATACTTTAAAATTTAAGAACCACCAATTATCTGCTACAAAATATAACAAAGCCATCAGAAATACAGTTTTCAACTATAATAAGATTGTTGCCGACCTTAATATTGATGAAATAATCCTGATAATTGAGATTGTGCCGACTCAAAGTTTTGCTATTCACCGGCTGGTTATGTGATTACTGGTAACTTCGAGATTAAAGCTTATCGAAATATCTCACTTATTGGCAAGTACAAATGTAATCTTAAGGCGCTCCTGCGACACGGTATTTTACATCCTGAATTTTATGGTGATGTAATTTACAAACTTCTCAGTGTTGTTATATTTTCTGGTCCTTCGGGATCATTAGTTTTCATGTTATTAGTTTTGAAAATTGAATACTGCTTAAGCCGGTGCTAGGGGGCGTGAGTAGTGTTGCACTTTTAATTACTACTCATGAACAGACTCGATAAAACCGAGTCTGCAATTTTCTCTTTGCATTTCTACTTTTGCTTTCGAGGGATCACCCATTTTCAGAATATTCGTAAAATTATTGGACATACCCATTTTCTCACTTTGTTCACTAAATACATTAAGATTCATTAAAAAGGGATATGATCCTATGGTACAACATCATACTGCATGCCTGGTTGTCAAGCTTCTAC
Source organism: Azorinus chamasolen (assembly GCA_963576725.1). NCBI lineage: Eukaryota > Metazoa > Mollusca > Bivalvia > Cardiida > Solecurtidae > Azorinus > Azorinus chamasolen. The sequence continues at coordinate 40,777,302 of OY755239.1, forward strand.
AGTTGGCAATCACGCTGCTCTCTTTGCATGTACGTCGACAAGAAAAGTTTAGTTCTCTATGAAGGTGACCTCTTAAATCAGGAAACGGAAGGAGGACGTCGGATATTTGTACTCATTTGTTTTTGTCGCACCCTTTATTACTTTTCTACAGTTACTTTGTTTGCAGCTCAATTATTGAGAACACTAGCGATATGTGGATACAGTTGTTTCACGTAAATACTTTTCGTTTTACATGTAATTTTCCACTGTATTTGCCATCGCGGTTGTTGTAGTTTAATCGAAGAGGGGATACGTTTGTTTACACTGTTTGTCTTTTAGGGTGGGGATGTAATAATTGTGAGGTTGGGCGCCCCATTTGTTTGTTTGTTATGTCTTTGTTAGTCTCTTTGTGTGTTTTATATACATGTACATTTACTTTTTTCGTCGTGGTGCTGTTTAGGCAGTTGTGTTATGCATACGATGTTTCCTGCATGATTCATGCATGTACTTCTGTAGTAAATATGAAATCAACATGCGCTGCCTTATAAAGATTAACATAGGTCATAGTACACAAGGTATTCAAGAAGGAAATGGCTCTAATCCTTAATCTTGCCACAGAAAGGCAATGTTCGTTCGAAAACATATTTGTAATGCCCAATTTCTATGTGCAACGGAGCGACACCACAACGGACTTTGTTCTCATTGCAACGTGATGTCTGGGACATAGTAAGCTTGAAATACATGTCTGCCCCTATTAAGTTTCATTTACAGTCGGTAGCTACGGTTCCCTGTTTGCTTGCGCGATGATAGGCTGAGGGCAGTACCCTATGGTGGTATACTCTTAAACACAGAAACGGGATAAGCTTACCAGACTCATGTATTGCCTTTTCTCTGCCGTGTCCCTAACGGCTTTTCTGTTTGCAGTTTGTTAAATAAAGTATGGTGACTTTGAGATAAGTGTGAGGTTAGGACGGTCGTAAACAGGTTTAACCCCCCCCCCCTTCCCTAAGTGGTGGTTGTAAAACCGACTGCTCCTAGGCGGTACTCTCTTTGCAAACTTTACTGTTACGTCTGTCGTGTGTCTTTGTACTTGTGCGTTTATTGATGTTTAAAATGTTTATCTCTTGTAATTGTGCATTTGTTGATGTGTTAGGTGTTCATCCCGTGTGTGGTGTGTGTGTGTGTATGTGTGTGTTTAGGTGATTCCTTATGTGTATGACATTCTTTCTTGCGATGTTTTGGTGGTGGTTGCTTCTTGTGTATAGATTTTCCTGCTTGACTTTTCTACTTTTTCATTTAAACAGCCGGTAAGTGCATACCATATTGCCACCTTGACCTGAAGAATCACACCATTTGTTTATTATACTCTCAGGCATTGTAGCCTTTCTGGTTAAATAAAGATATCTGGATTTCCATTGTCTTATATCTTTGGGTACCCATCCCATTTCACCAGATGCCACACATTCGGGTGTATCTACCTACACCTAAAAAGAACCACGTGTTATCGAACCGCTTTAATACACGAGAAAGAACGATATCCCTATATATCAGAGTCATAACTGACTGTATAGGCTAAACTGTGGAATCATATAAATGAGTAAAACATTATATTGATGACCGCCAAACGATGTTGTGTATATAGAGAATGGTCGAAACTACATTTGTCATTTGCTGCTATTAATATAATATTATATAATTTTTATTATCGTTGGTGCAGCACCAATCATGGGGAACATTAATTAAACGCTGTAAATCTTTCTCATCTTTTCCAGCAGAACCATATCGTCTATGTACAGTGATACGCATATATGTTTTAATAAGTTTGAAAATATCGGTATTTCATAAGTACCATTGGTGTCTGGCATTTTTAACGACAGTGACACTGTGATAACGATATATTAAAGCCCCTCTAAACCGAGCTTCACATTCGAATAAATGTCGGTCTTGGAGACAGGTGGCAGTTTAATGCAGGGTAAAAGTCGTACAGAAAGCTGCTCTTTACTTCATTCTCAGTGATGTTATACTTTCTGGAATAATTAATTTCGATGGTATTAGTTTTGACAATGAAATACCGATTACGCCGGTGCTAATGGGCATGGGTAGTGTTGCACTTTTAATAACTGTTCATGACCTGACTCAGTAAAACCGACTCTGCAATTTTCTCTTTTCACATTGCTGCTTTTGCTTTCGAATGATCTCCTAGATTCAGAACAAATGTTTACCCTGCATTAAGCAGCCAATTTGCCGAAAGGGTTAATGCCGAAAGGGTTAATTCCGTGAATTATTAACAGAACGCGCATATGTTAAATCCTATAACATTTCAAAAGGCTAATCATTCTTTACCTCGTGGGCATTCATGTGACAAACAATACACGATGGAAATCATTAAACTATAGAAGTGGTTCTGTAGTATCCAATAGCAAGCAGAGCAAACAGTTCCTACAAGTGCTATCTGATATGGGTCTTCTGTATTCAGACAGTTTCATACCGGAGCAATCTGCATGTACGCCGACAAGAAATGTTTAGTACTCTATGAAGGCGACCTCTTCAGTCCGGAAACGAAAGGAGGACCTCAGATATTTAGATGACGTAGGATATCTCGTTTTTGTCGTACCCGTTATTACTTTTCTACAGTAACCCTTTGTTTGGAGCGATAGGTGGATAGAGTTGTTTCACTTAAATATGTTTTCGTTTTACATGCACTTTACCATTGTATTTGCCATCGCGGATTTTGTAGTTTGTCGGAGAGGGGATACGTTTATTTACACTGTTTGTCTTTTAGGATGGGGATGGAATAAGTGTGAGGTTGGGTGCCCCATATTCGGTACATAAAAGTACATATATGCAGGAAAGACTTAAGAGGTCGCCTTCATAGAGTACTAAACATTGCTTGTCGTTTCCGGACTTTAGAGTACTAAACATTTCTTGTCGTTTCCGGACTTTAGAGGTCGCATTCATAGAGTACTAAACATTTCTTGTCGGCGTACATGCAGATTGCTCCTCCTTTCGTTTCCGGACTTAAGAGGTCGCCTTCATAGGGTACTAAACATTTCTTGTCGGCGTACATGCAGATTGCTCCGGTATGAAACTGTCTGAATACAGAAGCCCCTTCAGAATTTATAATCTTCACAACAGCAGGTGTTAAGTGCTTGTGTGGCGGCCGTAAAACGTCGCCCCGTACTTCATTCTCAGTGTTGTTATACCTTCTGGTCCTTCGAGATCATGAATTTCAGTACTTCTTGTTTTGAAAATGGAATACCGCTTAAGCCGGTGCTAGGGGGCGTGAGCAGTGTTGCACTTTCAATTACTGTTCATGAACAGACTCAATAAAACCGAGTCTCCAATTTTCTCTTTTTGTGTTGCAATTTTTGCTCTCGGGGGATCACCTCCCTTCAGAATGTTTAAACCCCCCTGTGACATTTGTCACTGACAGTTCCAAGGCGGTACTTTCATCTTCCCCCTATTGTTTGTTTGTTATGTTTTTGTGCGTCTCTCTGTGTCTTGTATATAAATGTACATTTACTGTTTTTCGTCGTGGTGCTGTTTAGACGGTTGTGTGTTTTGTATGCGGTGTTTCCTGCATGACTCATATATGTACTTTTATATGGGTCTCCTGTATTCAGACAGGTCCTAAAGGAAATATTTGATATGGGTCGCCTATGTTTGCAGAGGTGCCAACAAAGTTTACGGGGCAAATGACTTTATTAAATTGGATTTACTCGTATAATAGTATTAATTGTGATGAATATATTTGAGAGTGCGCATTGCATCTTTAGATGTTGTATGATCTAGGTCTACGCTGTATACTATCTGGTACAAGACGTATCCGCCTATTAAACAGATAATGTATTCCTTCACGTAAGACAAAATTAATTATGTGATGAATAATAATATTTCGTTTCGGGAACATATGCAGCGTCTTTATTATTTTTAAACAAATCTGCCTTATTGAATTATTAAAGATTTATAGCACTACTGAAATAAACGCCAAATACAACCCTCATGTTGCGCGCTAAAAACGAGGTATAATTCTTATAGCATGTTTAAAGAATATGATTGATAATAGTATTTGTATCTCGAAGGCCGGCATCAGGCTATAAATTATAGACTGTAACGATTCAGATCAATGTTTAACTCTTTGTGCTTTTCTCGGCCATAGGTCCAACGATAGAGAATTCTGGTGCGAACGAAAAGGTACAAAGTGGCAACATAGATATACATTTGTAATTATTACAGTTGATAATCCTAATTCTTGTGTTAATAATGGTGATATAGTTAGCTTAGGAGATTTGTGAATTTAAGCTAAATCACACAAAGCTATTGTGTAATTTTGCAACACCCAAATCATAATCAATAACTGATGTTAATACATGTATTTTTCCATGTGGTTGACAGAAAGGATTGCAGAAGCTTGTTTGCAAAACTATTTAAGGACTGGACTTAATTCCTGTTATCGAATTGAGACACTCTTTGATTAGGCCAGACGGATCCTGTATAAACTGTCTAATCAGGATCTTCGTCTGGTCGATTTGCTCATGATTTGATATAAATTGAATAAAATTCAATCAGGGGAATTGGATGAATTATAACGTTAAATTCTTACACTTATATATTGACGCTACGAGCCTTCTTTTAATAATTCTTTAGACAATGCCCCCTAGGGTCGAACTATTCAGACTTAGGAAGTCGGATCCTTGTTCAATCTCGTTTTTTATACTCTTTATTACTTATCTAGGTTAATCCGATTGCATATCAATCATTGGGTACACTAGCGACAGGTGGATCCATTATATTTACCATCGCGGCTGTTGTAGATTAGTCGGAGAGGGAATACGTTTATTAACAGTTTGTCGTATATAGTGAAGATGGAATGAACGTGAGGTTGGTTGCCCCAAAACCGGTTTAAACCCTCAGTAACTCTTGTCAATGACTGTTCCAAGGCGGTACTTCCGTCCTTTCCCTATGGTTTGTTTGTTATGCCTTTGTGTGGCTCTTTTTCACCTTTCACAGGCTTATAAATTGATTGTTTATATAATGTATATATATATTTTTATGAAATGCAATAGATCTGTTCCGACAGTTTCTGCCGTATTCAAAACAGGCCATGATACCACTGTGCAAAATACTTCGTTAATTTCTGACATAAATATTCATCATGTAAAGAAATAATCCTAGTGCATTTGATCATATATCTCCATATACTTGAAGAGTAAAGTGTCCATCGCTCTTAATTGTGTTGCCTTGTTTCAGTCTGAGTGTTGCTTAGATCGAATGCTGCTGAGGAGCTGTCAAATCACAGTTTCACTCATAGCGATCTTATTTCATAGATAAGCATCATGGTCTGCAACAGTAGTCTTCTATTTCGAATTCTGTTTTCCTTTTTGTTTGATAATTATAATCACATCGCCAAGCTGCTTGGATCCTGGCGAGATGTCTGGTTATTCATTTGGATCGAAACTGGCCCCGATGTTATAACACGTTTTGCTTGAGTCTGAGATCATCAGATACTCTAGAATGATATCAGACTCAGATGTTTTATAACCTTGGACCATGTTTGCAAGAGTGATCACCAGTTTATATATGGCAGAGAAAGACTTGAAAACTCAGCAAGGAAGACGATTTATATAAGAATTTTCAGAAGTCTTGTTTCTAAAACCTTTTATTGAATGTAAGAATATTGTTTGTCATCTTATATATTAATATTTTGAAATAAATACTGTTAAACCCAATGGCAGGTGATTGATTTCTCTAAAATGCATATTAAGTTATAAATTGCCCATGTGTTTGACTCGATAAATTGATAAATTTCGAGATAACAAATGAGAGTTTGGGAATTCTTCGTATAAAGCTACCTATAAATTACAAGTTATGTTTGCAGAAGCTGTTGAAGGAACAAAGCCATCTATTATTCATTTCTGATACTTGTTTTGAAATACTCACATCCTGAATCGCTGCAAATGGAGAAAACGTGATAAAATCGGAATGCGTGATTAACCCTTTCGCTGCCAAACTCTGTCGTCTGCTAACTTTGTCGTCTGCTACAAAATTACATTCTTTTGATTTTCTTCATTTTTGTTTCGAAAATATAGTAACAGTAACAAATAGTTTGGATCCTGATGAGACGCTGAGTTACTCGGCGTCTCATCTGGATCCAAACTGTTTGCATAGGTAATCACAGATCCGGCATTGGCAGCGAAATGATTAAATGTATCACAATATTGCAGCGTCGTCATAATTATTATGTTAATGACATTGAGGTTTACTGCATAATTATGATCTTTTGCTGATTACATCCTTAAATACTGTGTCTGTTTAACTGTACGCATGTTGGGCAATTTGTGTCGCTTGTTCGGGTTACGATTCTTCCGAACAAAAGACCATTCTGGGAGGCAATGCTACGGCATACCATGATAAAATAAAACTTACCTCATTGTTCAAACACGTGTTTGTATTTTAATCACGAGTTTACGTGTTTGTAATAAATTCAATTTTTTACGAGTTTAAAGGTGTGATGAATCGTGTAATATAAAAGACACACGGGACTTTATTCCTTTCTATCATGACTATTTATGTGAGATAATTGTATGAATATAAAGAAGCTTTAAGTAATCCACCGGTGTGGCAAACACGCACTGGATTCTGATGGCTGCGATTTCGCTTTTACACTGAAAGATAATTATACCAAAGCCTGTCACCTTCCCCTAGCCCAACGGTGAAATTTAAAAATACTATAAAATAGCTGCGGTCTGATGTTTAACCTTACTCATAAAAAGGTCTTCCTACACCTTTGCAAACATAGTAGACCCAGAGCAGACGGCCCAAATAGGAACCGTCTTACCAGGGTCTGCTATGTTTGCTTGGATTAATGTAGATCTGATCCTTCATTTTCTACCTTGGCAAATATGCCATGTGTACCATTTTAAAACATAATCTAATTACTATTCATGATGACATCATTTCTTTCATGAATATTTATGGAGAAAAGGGTTAAAACTTATCCTGCTGATTGCGACCATAGACCCAGCCGTACTAACACAGTATTTTACGTGAGGCGTGCTGTGGCATTATGTATTATCTTTCTTTGTGTAAATTATGGTATGACATATTGTCGTTGCTGTTTGTTTACTTTTAATTTTAATGTTCAATTTTAACATACATGAAAAATAACAAGGCTGCCTACGTGATTCCACAGGACGAACTGCTGTCATGGTCCTATATTTATGCACCCCTCCCAAAAAACACCAAAAAACAACAAAAAACAACCAAACACCAAATGGAGAACTTCCTTAAACGATGTTTGACTTGACCGTTCCAAGGCGGTACTTCCATCCCCCACAGTTGTGTGTTTGTTATGTCTGTGTGTCTCTTGTGTCTTTTGAGATGCATGTACATTTACTGTGTTCTGTTGTGGTGCTGTTTGGACAGTTGTGTGTTTTGTATGTGGTGTTTCTGCATGACTTATACATGTACTTTTTAAATAGTATTCGTATCTTGAAGGTAGGCATCAAGGTTTGATTACATATATATTTATAAAAAAAACGAAGAACTTCCTTAAACGATATGTGACTTGACCGTTCCAATGCAGTACTTCCATCTCCCCCTACTGTTCGTTTGTTATGTCTTTGCGTGTCTCTGTGTTTCTTTGATATGCATGCACATTAACTGTCTTTTGCCGTGGTGCTGTTCGGGCGGCTGTGTGTTTTGTATGTTGTGTTTCCTGCATGACTCGTACATGTACTTTTATGTTTGCATTCACTTGTGTATGGTTCAAATTTAATTGAAGAGCCAAATTAATACGTTTGTATCGGATTTAACCTTTACCTAATGAATATACATTCTGACTCCAACCATTATAGATGTGTATTACCTATTTTTCTTATATTGTTATATAGAACAAATGAACTTTTACTTAAATATGTTTCGTTTTGCATGCTATTTACCACTGTATTTGCCATCGCGGTTGTTATAGTTTAGTCGGAGATTGGATATGTTTATGTACAGTGTTTGTCTTTTAGGGTGGAAATGGTATGTATAAGTGGTGTGAGGTTTTGTGCCCCTGGACCGGTTTAACCCCCCAATGACAATTGTCACTGACCGTTCAAATGCGGTACTTCCATCTCCCCCCTATTATTTGGGTATTATGTCTCTGTGCGTCTCTTTATGCCTTTTTATAGGCATATACGTACATTTCCTGTTGTCATTGTGCTGTTGGGGCGAATGTGTGTTTTTGTGTGTGGTGTTTCCTGCACGACTCATACTTGTATTGCTGTGATATATCAGATTAAGATATGAACACATAGAACAGATTCCTCTGCAGGTCTCGTCTGGTATGGGTGCGTCTACAAAGGCGCAAGAGGTTGTCTCTATAAAGTAAAGGGTTAAGCCAATGTCGTCGGAATTATTTCTCTTTATTGGTATTCAAAGCTAGTGTTGCACGTCTTTTACCAATCTGAGTCCCATTTTCTAAGTGCACCTTCCTAAATACTGCCTTATGAATCAAGCTGGATTTCGTTCAAAACAAATATAATATTGCTGTTAAATCTGGAATATAACTCGTCAAGATATCAGTGCAGTCTTTGATCAGCGGGTTCCTTCTTGAGCCTTCCAGTGTGACTGGGTCAATACTGTTTGCATATGTCATATGAAGGGACATAGGCCACCAATGGGTTAATCTTGTAATATGTATTTGCGTTACATGTATGTATATGGATCCACTTAAACTATTGGAATGTTTTGGTATCCTACGATGTTTAATATATTTCTAAATAGAGATGCGAGTTTCATAACAGTATATTACACAACAGATACCAAATCTTTCTACGTCTTTAAATATTCATGAGCGTTTATATCTCACGAGACACCGCCAATTTGTGCACAGACTAATAGAAGAGAATTGCTCCTGTTTCTATTCAAATATAACTGCAACCAAAACACACTGTGCAAGTATATGCTTAACCCTTTCGCTGCCAATGCCGGATCTGTGATGACCTATGCAAACAGTTTGGATCCAGATGAGACTCGGCGTCTCATCATGATCCAAACTGTTTGTTACTGTTACTATGTTTTTGAAACAAAAATGAAGAAAATAAAAAAAATGAAATTTTGTAGCAGACGACAAAGTTAGCAGACGACAGAACTTGGCAGCGAAAGGGTTAAGAACTAGATGTTTACTGTTCAACGCATCTACATTAAACAATTGATGACTTAGCAAATTTGCGATGATAGTTTACCATTTAAATCTAAAGACGACATGGAAATCATTATATTAGGTACCATAAAGTCTCGCTTATACGACCATTTAAAAGAAGTCTAATTGTGGATGGTAGCGTAATGCAGAACACATATGATGCAGTAATTCCTATATGAGATGTGTGTATCATATTTACCCTGTATTAACCCATTACCTCATAGGCTATTTTAAGATCCTACCTCTTTAAATAAATCTACCGAAAAGAAGCATTTACTAAAGAAGAGGGAAATTTTAGAATTTTGTAGTTTGAAACCATTGTGATAAATAGGGCATTTGCTCCTATAGGAGCAAATGCTCTATTTATCACAATGATTTCACAAAGTGACTTTTACAGTGTCGTCAAATGTCGCCAATATGAGGGAATGGGTTAGGCAACAGTCTTCTATGTTAATAAATCACGTGGTTGTTTTAGCGATACTCTGTTATATTTGGATGGTAAGTATGATTTAACCTCTATTAAGATCTTGTTTAACATCTTGTCTGTTCAAACTCTGATGTGCTGCAACTGTTACTTACAATAACATTCAAGAAGTACTAGCCCCGTGTCTAACAGCTTTGATTCCGATAAGATACCGAGTTACTCGGCGCCTCATCGGGATTCAAGATGATTGGAAATGCCAATTAAATCACGGTTAGTATACTGTAGTATATTATCCGTAGGAGCCAATACTTTAATGTTATCCATATTAAATATGTTGTATATGGTATATTGATTTTGATTAAAGGCATAATTCTTCTACCGCTGACCGCAACCTAACTTACATTTGCAAACAACTTGGATCCTAATGAGACGTCGAGTAACTCGGCGTATCCTCAAGATCAAAGCTGTTTGACATTCACTCGGTCAACAGTTTCCCAAAAGTTACTCGGCGTTTCATCTTGATTCAAGTTGTTCGCAAACTTAACCCATTACCTCATAGGCTATTTTAAGATACAACCTCTGTGAATTAATCTACCGAAAAGGAGCATTAATTAAAGAAAAAGAAAATTTTAGAATGTTTTAGTTTGAAACCATTGTGATAAATAGAGCATTTGCTCCTATAGGAGCAAATGCTCTTTTTATCACAATGGTTCACAAAGTGACCTTTACAGTGTCGTCAAAAGTCGTCAATATGAGGGAATGGGTTAATCCGCGATTTACTGGGTAAATATTAAGTGGGCTAGTTTTACATGTAGCTTTGTTAATTCCTGTAATTAAAAAGAATCAGTTGCTTTCGAATCGTCCATATTCTAAAGTAGTCATAACACATACTTTGTTTAAGGAATAAAGAATCCTTGTTTGAAGGCATGTTGGATGTATGCATTTTTGATATGATTCTGTGGTGGTGGGGGTATGTGTTTTTCGCATTGCAAACATTGTAGACCTAAATCAACGGCCGTGTCTCTGGGTTCCGCCAAGTCAATGTATGCAGTTTGTGACTGATCAAATTCTGCAGTAATCTGTTTTCAATCGTTCTACAAATGTTACACTTGATTAGATACCCTATCATAGACGTAACGTCTAGTCTATGTGTACACTCTCTGTAATCCGTCACATGATATTACTGTAGAATCTTAAGTCTTAAGTGTCCAATCATTTATTAAACATAGAAGTCTTAAAAAGCAGGTGTTACTCAATGCAGGGAAAAACTAGTGCAAAAAGCTTCCGCTTTCTGTCTGACATCTGTCCTACATTAAGCTGCCACCGCTTGTGGCATGCTAAAGATTAATATGCTGTCATCATACTGAAATCCCTACTCTGTAAATATTCTTGTAGGAGACATGAATATTAGATTCGTTGAATTGTTCATAATGGCATCTGAAATGGGGAAGTGTTGGGTAATGCAGATCCTTTAGAATTAATATCTTATAATAATGATTAATATTTTATAAGCAAACTGGGAAGACTCTGATCGGACGGCTCCTACAGAAGCCGACTGATCTTGGTCTAATCTGTAAAAGCGTATGTACATGTATGGAGAAAAGGCTTCACTATTAGATCGTCTCTGTCTCTGTTCAAACATAATCAATGATTACACTGTTTAAAATTAGGTAGTTGATGAACAATGCTGATGTCATATTTTCTAGAATGAGCAACTGTTTTGGAAAAACTTCTTATTCTATTGCAAACAGTGCATGTCATACTAGCTGCCACGTCTTCGAAATAGCGTCTACTCTGTTTCTCCATCAACAGAATATATAGTAATTGTTCTCAATAAAGTCTAAATCTTGATCATATGTTTAGTCATAGATGTGATATGCTGATCTGGCTCTTCTCTGTTTGCAAACTAATATGACCCTCAAATGATGACTCATCAAATTAATGTATATTACGCTATCGGTGCAGGGGGAATGGGGGTCAGGGACTAAAATGATACGTGGAGTACATGTACAGTAAAACTTCCTAAACCGGAGGTCTAGTAGAGAAGAATGTAGATACTTTAGGCAGGTGGTTACTTATTAAAGGATGAACGACATGCAGAAAGCTCCTAGAGGAGGTTTCTGCATGACTTCCACCCTACCTTTAGCTGCCAGCTGTCTCCAAGGCAGGCCGATATTTATACTAAATTTACCGCCCGGTTTAGATGGGTGTTACTGTACAAACCAACCCAGACGCGTCTAATATGGATATTTGCAGTCATGTATCTCCATGAATTTGTTGTGCAAATTAACCATAACCCACTGCTTGTACCGTCTTCAGCATATTTACCCTTCTCTCACTAAACACGTATTGGCTGGTATTTCCAAACGGCCTTGGATCCAGATAAAACACCGAGCACCACTGCGTTACACCAGGCTTCAAGCTGTTTGACTCTGGTCAATAGCTTCTCAAAGCATTGAACGAATCGGAAGTCACTGCAACTTTCAACAATGCAGAGAATGAGCAGAAGGGTTAATGGCGTATTATGTTTCCTGCTATGACAATGAAAATCTACTCCCATGCGGATCTAGAGCATTTTTACTAACTCCCGATTGGCTTAAGTTATCTACTTAATCGAGTATCGAATAGCTTGGAAACTGATGCGAGGCCAACACATTCGGCATACCATCTAGATACGAGCTGCCCGCAGATGTCAGTCTGATAGCGCATAGCTGGATAATGGTTAAATTAGCACAGGCATGACAGACAGCTATAATGTCTTGATCGTCCCTCTGAAATTATCTTGTTTTGCTTTCGGTGAATGATAGCAAGGCGCCTTTATTTTCATCTCCAACCTGTTACTTCAAATAAATTATGTCGAGTTTGCACGCACTTTATTCTATTGAAATGTAGAATAGAATATGATGTATTTTCACAATCAGATGTATTAGTAGATGTCAGGTGATTTATTGTCGTTATTGCGTGAAACCCAACCACAAATATAAGTCAGAAAAGTACACGTATATTAAGTGTTGAATAGTACAGTATGTACTCAGGTGGCTGCTTAATTAACCCTTCGCTTGCTATTCACGTCAATATACCTACCTGTAAATAGTGAAGACCCAGATGAGACAGTTCCTGTAGGAGCTGTCTCATCAGGGTCTGCACTATTTACAAGTTGATTGTGCAACCAATGCACTCCACAGCAGTGATTGTACAGCGAAATACTTGTACACAGTGAAGATATATGTAATTATACAACAGGACATGGGCAAAGAAGGAGAAATGTGTTTTAAAATTCAGCAAGAGAAGGGTTAAATAGTACAGTAGGTACTCAGGTGGTTGCTTAAAAACCCGCATTTCCGACATATACTTAGACAGTTCTTAGTGCTTGCTTAATAATTTACCTACACATGTTCATTTTAATGACATCATGAATATTAATAGCCTGGTTTTAATAATGATGGCATTATGATGAAGGGAATATTTTACCATTTTATCAGCAAACGGGGCAGACCCTTATCAAACGGTTTTCTATAACAACCGTCTGATCTGGATATACTCTGTTTGCAATTCCATTAAAGGGCGTCTCTACGAAATAGACAGGTGGTAATGGTGGTAATGTTACAGCCAAACATCTGCACTTTAAGTTGCAATGTTTGTTTTCGTGATCGTCAATCAAGTTTTCGTCCGGTGATTATTTACCCATTTCAGTAGTTTTTGCCCCTTTTTCTCCCTTTTCGCTCTGTCATCATTTACTCATTTCAGTATTTTTTTGCCTATTTTCTCCCTCAAAATATTGCCGCATTAACCACCCTTTGCTTTGCATGGGCTAATCAGTGTTTAGCTTTTTAAACATTTTCGATTCTAATGCCTCGACGATTAACTTGACGTCTCATTAGGATTCAAACATTCTGGCTCCCGAGCACATAATGAATGGTAGACCCGGTTGAACTCTGAAGAAAAGACGGTTTCTGTTAACGAAAATTGGCCGAGCAAAGATTAAAGGACACGCCTTCTCCTGTTTTGTGCTCCATTCTTAACCCATTCCCTCATATTGACGACTTTTGACGACTCTATAAAAGTCACTTTGTGAAACCATTGTGATAAATAGAGCATTTGCTCCTATAGGAGCAAATGCTCTATTTATCACAATGGTATCAAACTACAAAATTCTAAAATTTCCCATTTCTCTAATTAATGTTCCATTTCGGTAGAATTATTCAAAGAGGTTGTATCTAAAAATAGCGTATGAGGTAATGGGTTAATCCTTTCGGTGCTAGAAACGAGTCACAAATATCATTTGCAAACAATGTAAACCCAAATGAAAGTGTTCCTAGATGAACCCTCTCAATAGCGTCTGCATTGTTTGTCATGCTTCACCTTTCCATTCAAAATGCCTGAATGTCCACGGTAAAACTGACCTGTTGACTGTTGGAATAGTCCGTTTGAGACATCTGTGTTGAAAGGATTAAATCATTATTAGCAGCTTCTCATGAAGACAACTCAATAAACTATCCCTGTATGGCAATATTCGCTGACAAAAACTGTAGAAACGTCACTATGGCGTGTAAGACGTTACAAATTGCGATAACTGTATACTTATGTAATCAAATCATAAATGTACTCTACAAAAATACATTTGTATCGCAAAACAATATACATAGTATGAAACTTTTGAAATGGTGCATTTATTAAAACATTTGTAACGACGGATTTGATTGGACGGCGAAATCTAGGACGAATGGCTGCCGCCAGATAAGAAGTGGTCTGAATTGGAAAATAAACTTAATTAACAAGACAGGTGCCTGGTAGAATGATTAAACGTGGCTATGTGGGGGCAGCCATCTTAGATTTCACTGACCAGTCATATCTCTCGTTTCAACTATTTGTTTATATATCCCAAGATGCAATTAAAGGATACCATTTATATAGACAGCAATATATAACATAAGTGTACTAGCTATACCACACACACATGCACACACGCACGCACGCACATGCATACGGACGCATGCACGAACGTGTGCATACACGCACGCAAAAACACACGCACTGACTGTCAACATGTACTATAATGTAATACCGCCAAGCCAACTACATTTACTCCCCTGATCATTGAGTCATTCGCTTGCAATATTGAGCACTGCTAACATATGACGCAATCATGAAGCCACAGTACAGGCTAGTGATCCTCACGGGTACCCATTTTAACCCCTGGGTGGAAAGGAGGTGCGGATGGGAGACACTGAAAAGCGTCTCTGAAATTTCCAGGAACTTAAAAAACCATTTGTGAATTTTATCTGCGTTGTTTGAAAATAACTACAGTTTCACACAATATGGATCATGATAAAACACTACTTTACTGAGCACCTCACCTGGATGAACATACTTGTAAAGGTTATTATAAATTTGCCAACAGCAGCAATGAGTTTATCGTTTGTGCAGATGCATTCTACAAAATACTCCAGTGGTAATCGACATGCATCTGTATTATAGTTGCGTCTCATCACTGCTTATCAAATGACGGATTGATACACAATTGTAAATATTAGTTGATAAATTCTTAAAATAGAAGATCCATCGAAAGCATAACAAACAGCAATGTAAAAAGAGAACATTGTGTGCTCGGTCTTATTGAATCAATTTCATGAACAGTTATTAACCTTTCGCTTGCTATCCACGTCAATATGCATACCTGTAAATAGTGAAGAGCTGTCTCATCAGGGTCTGCACTATTTACAAGTGTATTGTGCAACCAGTGCACTCCACAGCAGTGATTGCACAGCGATATACTTGTACACAGTGAAGATATATGTAATTATACAACAGGGCATGGGTAAAGAAGGAGAAATGTGTTTTAAAATTCAGCAAGAGAAGGGTTAAAAGTGCAACATTACTAGCACAACCCTAGCACCGGTTTCAGCGGTATTCAATTTTCCGAACTAATAACGTCGAAACGTATGATCCCGAAGGACCAGAAGATATAAAACACTGAGAATGTTGTACGAGTCGAGCTATTACGAACGCAACTCAAGAACTTAACACCTGCTGTTGTGAAGTACATAAATTCTGAAAGTAGTAGAATATCCTTCGAAAGTAAAGGCAGCGATGCATAAATAGAAACTTACACACTCGGTTTCATTGAGTCTGTTCATGAGCAGTTATTTAACATCTTATTTCCATGTATGTTATGGTCTGTGCATTTAGTTTTGGATTCAGGTAACAAAGAACGGTGTCTAAATAACTGTGTCACTATATGCTAGCAGTAGACATGCGAACATGCTACTCACTTTATCTTGTGCAGAGCATATTGTCAGTTGAATTTCGTTCCAATGATTTGGGCACAACTAATTGATTTAATTTCGACGCGAGGGATGCAAATTTCAGATAGGCACATTGCAATACTAATGCTAATAACAAGGCATGTGCAGGAAGCGCGTGTAATTTCGTAAATTTTACAGTTCATTCGCTGATATTGAAAATATCGATTTCTGGATATTCAGTTTGGATAGAAGTTTTATACCTCTATTGTTCCTAACATGCAATTTTGTGGTGGATTAGAAATGCTTTCGAGTTTATCAGAGCACTTAGATAAATCCCTCTGCTGTTGTAATTGTATCATTTTATTTGGCAATGGTAATAGGTCCGCCGAGTAACCAACATTCTGAGGTATTCCTGCTCATTAAATTGACCCTTCGCTTGCTATTCACGTCAATATACCTACCTGTAAATAGTGAAGACCCAGATGAGACAGTTCCTGCAGGAGCTGTCTCATCAGGGTCTGTTCTATTTACAAATTGATTGCGCACTCAGTGTACTCCATAGCAGTGATTGCACAGAGAAATAATTGTACACAGTGAAGATATATGTAATTATACAACAGGGCATGGGTAAAGAAGGAGAAATGTATTTAAAAATTCAGCAAGAGAAGGGTTAAGTAATTATTTATCCTGTGCCATGTACATGCATGACTTCAGTATAAATTTCAACTTCATTGCTACCGTGTCTACTCCTTAACCCTTTACCCAATAGCCTGTTTCTAGTTTTGAAGACATATGACCACTTAAAGCAGGTTGAAAGTAAAGCAGAATGCGCCTTAAGGCGCATTCTGCTTTACTTTCAGCCTGCTTTAAGCTACCACCTACTAGGATATAGAAAATATTTATTGTGCAATATGTTCATGACTGTATGAATTTGAACTATTTTCTTCAGCGGAGGAATAAATCAAACACGCTAAAAGCCGCTTCTATCAGGTAAAGGGTTAATGACGATATGAATTTGTTACAGTAGAACCTGTCTTAAATGATCATCAAAAGAGGTCTACGTATGGGTCATGTAAGGCATGTGGTAGCCTTATGCAGGTCAAATGTAGCGCAGAAAGCTCATATAGGAACTTTCTGTATTACTTTTGCCCTGCTTTAAGCACCCATCCTTTTTTAAGACCCCTGTGTTTAATAAATGAATGGCCGCTTATGACAGGTTAGTCAGCCCTCAGACAATATGTCAAATTACACTTTAATTCGTATCCTTGTAAGCTTTACAAGACTTACATGCGCAAATAGCTTCAGTCACGATGATACTGGAGCCAAGCTTATTGACATTTCATGAACAGCTTCTTAGATTCTAGAACGAGTTGAAGTAAGTAAAACTTGCAGACATTTACCTTTTCCAGTGGTAAAGGTAAAGGGCTAGTTTTGGAGGTCTACAAGATAATTTCGGTAAAGCTGTTGAAAATATACGTAAAACAAACTCCCCGTGTATACATATATCTGATTATAGACAGTACATGCTATTGGTTATATCTGCGTGTTACGTAAAGGTGTATCCTTCTATTTTATTATCATTCAAACCCTTTGAAAAAACAGGCGAACGTACGTTATTAAGCTAGCGTCATTACCGGAGGAACTTTGTGGCATTTAAATGACGCCGTTCTTTGTATCCATTCACCGGAATTACCTTTTAAGTGTTATAAATGTTGGGAAATAACGAATACACGATTTTTATCGAATGGCGATCACTATTTTAAATTTGTATTGTAAATTTAAACTGTTTGAGATCTGGGCAAGTAAGGAACAGAAATATTAACCTTACCACTTTTAACTGGAACACCTCTATATTTCACCAATGGTGGCATAACTAACTCAATAAAAGAGTAATTTGTTTTAAAAGGATATCGTCTAATTGTTTATATCTACAGGTTTCAATGCATTATTCTGTTTGATAAATAGATATATTGGAAATCATCTTCAATTTTGTTTCAAGCACTTATTCATAACTGTCTCAAACGGATCAAAAACTGGCCAGAATGTATACATTCGCTATTTGCAGCTAAAGAGTTATCCTGTAATCTGCTGATTAATTAAAAGTGTCCTTTTCGTTTCTGAAAGTTAACTAAACAAAAGGTTATACAAACAGTTATCACTGGAGAAATGATTATTATAACAAAAAGTACAGAGCCTTTAGGAGCCGTTTGATCTGGGTCTAAACCGTTTGAAATGTCTAATATACTCGGATCTTGCACTTTTAGGGTTGAAATAGTTAGTTATGCTGGCACCACTGGATGCCATAACATATTTTTCATACAGTTATGTCTAACGTTTTCCAGTGATGAAAGACTATATTGTCGGCATTCTGTCTAGTGTATAAAGCTGCTGTAGATGATCCCTTTTGTATCCTTTTCATCAGCTGTTGATTATGCAGTTTATAAATGAAGCGTCGCCGTTCTATAGACATGCAGTAAATCTAGTATTTATTGACAATCTAGGATCTCTTTATCATATGCGCCTAGCATTTAACCTGCTGAGTGAACGGTTTTCGGTAGGAGATTTCAGCGACTTCGGTTGTCACAGCTGATTTATCTTCGTTTCAACAACACAGTCATAATATCAAACAGATTGTATTCTGATTAAAAGCCGCGTCCTTCGGTGGCTTATCTGGATCCAAACTTTTTGCATAGGTAATCATTCAATTGGCACCAAATCATTCTCGTCTACACACATTGTCGTCTGCATTTAGTATAAGAGTGGATATTTGAATGTCAACAAGTTTAGATCCTAAGTTGTCGTCTCATTTGGACCCAAACTGCACATTACATGTTCGCTTATTTCAGGAATCCCCATGAGTTGCTTACCGACGACCGTGGCGGGGACAGAGTAATGCCATAATTAAAGTTAGAATGCAACTAGCAATTGAAAGAGTTTGGAGCATATGCAACGTTGAATTAGTTTTTTATGTATCAGACAAAATGCGACCGAAAAGTTGTTTGTGTAAGCAAACGGTTCTTACTCTTACTTGGATTACTTTTAAACTAAAATCATCCACTGAGGCAATTAATAAAAACAAGACGGAACTACGTAACACAGTGAATTGAATGTGTGCACGTGACATACTTACTCCTAGGATTTAAATATTTTTCAGATTAATTAATTTTTGTATTAATATGTGCGTTTTCATTGTTTGCAATTTGCTTTATCTGTGTTTATGTGCAGTAATGCCCCGTTGAAGCTACAACATTGTGCATCAGAAAAGATATCTTAAAACAGATGGTTGCTTAATGCAGGATGAAGGAGGAGCTTCCTGCACAGTGTTCATCCTGTATTAGATTACCACTTGAAAGTATACATGTTTTGCTCGTTGTTTTGACGGGTTTACCATATGCATAATATTAAAACAATACGATAATTAATTTCCCTAATACTAGTTTATTTTACTAATTAAATAATATAACTTACATTGTATTTCAAAATCTTCATTGTCAAACTTTTGTTCTGGGATTACTCTCTTAAAATTGTCCGATAATAAATGATTGAGAATTGAAATAAAACTGCGTAAAAAGGGGTTGTGGAAAGCAAATCCCTGTTCCCTTAATGTGCGGGAACCAAGTATATCAACTCTTACAAACAGTGTAGACCCAGTCTAAAAGCTCCAAAAGACCCTTGATCAGGACCGGCACTGTTTGTCACTAAACCATTTTCTTCAGTATTAAAGTATGTACTTTGATGCATTTCTTTGTTTAATTAATATACAGAAAGGGAGGAGCCAGTTTTAATTACTATAATTTGAACATGTAGATGTGTTATTTGTACATAAAAACCTAAATTATCCATCTGAAAACAACATCGACAGAATAGTTGCTACTATACAAAGCCATAGTTTTATGACTACAGTGTAACATACACACATGATGATTGGCATAATGTTCAGAGAATTGCGGTTGTAATGTGGACTATTGTCGTTTTGTTTTTCTTACCAACGACATACGTTAAAGAGAATGTTATCGATGCTAAAAGGTTGATAATGTTGGAATTATTTTAAGTATCAATTAAGCAAACATAGATACAAAATACCAAACAGTGACATTTAAGAATAGGTTAAATGACCGTATTACAAACCAAATTGCTTATTCATTCGATAAGACTCCGTTACCGTTACGTGATATTGGTGCAATAATTCATTAACATGGGAAGCTTTAAAATCGGGTGATTGCTTAATGAAGAGCAAAGGCAATGCAAAAAATCCTATTGGAGCTTTCAGCATTTCTTTATTTCCCTACATTAAGCTACAGTCTCTTTTAAATTATACTTCTTGTGAGTGGTCGTACTAGCGACAGTTTACTACATTATATTTTGCCGTTTCATAGTGTCAAATGCATGTTCGGTCTATTCACGCTAGTTTGACAAGCTATGCCATTATAAATATGCTCAAAGATTGGATCTGCAAAAGTGATTTCATTTAACTTGATGGAAATTGCTTGACATTTGCTGATCAGCTAGTGACGCTTTAGTTGAAGGAGAACATTCATAACACTAACCCCACTGTAACAAATTATGACTACTTCAGATTTGAACAAGATTTTTAGAAACTATTTACCAAAAGTCAAACATCTTGAAACCAGGTGAGACGCCCAGCTACTCGGTGTCTCATCAAAATCCAAGCTGTTTGCTATATCGAGTCGATTCCCAGTAGCGGTATAAGAGTTAAGCGCTCGCCTATCACTTAAAATTTGGACAATTTGCAAACATCCAAAACAGAGAAACATTATGTCAAGTCTACAGGAGCAATACAGTAAAACCTCTCTATAACGGCCACTAAATTGTGTTAATTAGTTGGTATTTAGGGCAGGTGGCAGCTTAAAGCAAGGTGAAAGTAAAACAGAACGCTCCTATAGGAGCGTTCTGTTTCACTTTCACCTTGCTTTAAGCAGTCACCTGGCTTTAACACAAAATACTTGATGTAATTTAGTGGCCGTTATAAACAGGTTCTACTGTACATTAGACATGTGCTGGTTTTATCTGAATATGATATTCCTGTCAGACATCTCTGATAATATGGGATAGTGTTTTATTGAAAACCTCGTCGCACACCCGGGCAGTAGCATCTGGTATCAACCGAGTCGTAAAACTGCCTGGACGCATTATAAATTTCCGGAATAACAAAGAACACTGTGGCAAAATATCATGGCATCCATCGGGGTTTAATTTTCCAAATACATTCACGAAGCAAATAAGCGTGCTAAAATATCACTCTTACAACAATACATTTTCTTATTTTATATATTAGCTTTTATGAAAATTAACATATCAATGATTACCTATTTATTTTTTTGTCATAGATTCAAGAGTGGTAAACTCTCACAGCTGACTATTATAGGGAATGAGTTATTTTCGTGCCCGATTTTTCCGCCCTCAGTGTTTGTTAGAGACAATAATAAAGAGTCATAAATTATACTGATATGTAATCATTTTAAATTCACTGACCTAATGGTAACTTTAAACTCCGATATCTCCATTTAAGTTATAGCATTGTATCCACTGTCATCGACACTCCACACATTTGTTGGAATTTGGCGTAGTTCCATCCAGTTCTGAACACCACGAAGCAAGGCGCCATAAAGATGTATTACCTAGAGAATTGGCTCTTTACAGATTTAACCAACACATCGTTGTGGCTTCATTGTCGATTTAGAAATGTAGAGCGAATGACGAAATGACGTTATCACTGAACAGAAACTAGAAATTTCATTACCCCTCTTCATGTTTGTGGAATAATCCATTATAGCCATATCTATAGAAGGTGCCATTTAGTTGATATATTTACGTTGTATGGGTGTTTACCACCTTTATGACACGCATGTATCAGTTTGTCATCACAAATTATACAATTAGTATGGACACTGGGTCAACATCAATGTCATTGGCACATGCTGTCAGTCTCAATATGAGGCCACCGATGCCTCTAAACTCTAAACCAGCCTTAATGAACCATTTGCTTCATTCCCGTTTGGCTTCACCTGGCGTCTTGGGGGCTTGGAAGAGTCATAATGTATTTCCTTGCGACACAAATGTTGACACACAGATATAATGTTAAAGCATTGAGAATGACCCGGTATTTACACTAATCTCATCATCCCTTTTGACGCAACAAAGCCGTAAGTTTGAGTGGATTTGAGTATGGACTATTTGCTTACACAAACAACCTGATGGCCGCGTGTTGTCTGGTACATGGAATGATATCTGTGGAAATGTGCGCAATACTCGACTAGGTGCATTTTGAGTAAAACAAATTCTGCTGCGTTAATATGTCTATTTTAGAACAGAGGGACCCCAACATGTCATCCCATATTAACGCATAGTAACATCAGACGACACTACACGCGTATAGCAGGGTAGATATTGTTCTCCATGAATTGCCACTTAGTTGTTAGTTTGTAGATCACCACAGAATAATAATATTAGCATAACTTTATTCTAATAAAGGCATGTCGAGCAAAAGCATTAACGTGCATACACACTGAATGTAACAGAACCATTGGTGCTGCTGTACCTCCACGGACATTGGTGAAGCTTCTTCGAAGCATTAACATGATAGCAAGAAAGTAGTTTTAAATACTTGGACGCAGTAGGGACCACCTATGCAATCACACGTTAATGATACGAGTGGTTGAGCGGTAAGGTACGTAGCAGGAACGTGATTGGAAGGCGTGCTACGTAAAATAACACCTAAGAAGGGACCTAGTCAGACAGTAACATGGCATCGATAATGAAGATGTTCTCGATTTACACATTTGCACGATTTACACTCTTTGCAAATGTTAGTATCCGTGTGACACGCACTCAATGGGTTAAATACAAATATGAACTAGTGTATGTAATAAGGACGACAATGGCATTATTGCGACGATATAAATTAGGTATTTCCGCAGTTAGCGCGATGTACTAAATGTACTGCACGAATACTTTATCTTACTGACGCCAGGGTTTCAGCTGACATGGCCAACAGTAAACATATTTTAACTGTGCATGTCTTTCTCATACAAAAACTGATTGGCAACACGAAAATTTATATGGATGTCCTTTGTTGCATTTTATATAACATGCTATACATTGATTGATATTATATTTCTTGTTTGTATTACCCATCCAACATTAAGTTTAAATAAATCAGTATCAATTTATGACATATTGCAGCAATTTTGGTAAATATTGATATTAAGATTTAATTGCACTCAGTTACATTATAATGACAAACACACACACGGTATCAAATTATGATGATATTATCTCATGGGTAACCGTTAACCCGCTGTATGTTCAAATATAATACTTCTTTCATCCCTCTGTGAATATATATAGAGCAAACCATCATACCAACAGATGTCTTTTTCCTTGCAGAGTATTATCTTTACGACAAACAGCAGACCCTGGGTCAGAGGGCTTCATGAGGAACCATTTGATCTGGGCGTGTGCCATTTGCAATTGACTGATATATTTCCCTCCCGCATACAAATGGTTAAAATCATGTATGAATGAACTCATTTCCTATAGGAAAAGTACATGCATGAGTCATGCAGGACACACCACACACCAAACACACTGCCGCCAGAACAGCACCATGACAAAAAAGTATAGCAAATGTACATGCCTATCAAAAGAAAAAAGAGACACACAAAGACATAAACAAACAATCGGGGAAGTACCGCCTTGGTACGGTCAGTGGCAAATGTCACTTGGGTTTTAAGGGGCGCCCAACCTCACACTTATTCCATACCACCCTTAAAGACAAACAGTGTAAACCTTTGTTTTCATACCAAAGTATGAGTTTAACCATTTTCCAGGGTAAACATTGCGGAGTACTATAAAATAGCAGTAAAAGAGGTAAATACATTAAAGCTATGAATATACCAGTAATAATGCACAATATCACGAATAACGATAAAGGAAAATAAAATATAATCCATAAATTAATAAGCAAAAGTAATATAGACAAAAGATTACGCGACCAGTAAAACATAAAATAACAAAGAAATAAGAAAATACTTCCATACTTCGAGAGTTTCTCAGAGATGCCTTTGGTTCGTGTTTCTGTATATCATAACCTTTATTCCAGCTAGTAGTGTATTTCTGTCCCTTGAATAAAATGATTCGCTTTCAAAACTGTTACCCTTTGGTACCATAAAATATAACATTATTGGGCGAGTTGCTATGGAAAATGCTAAATAAATGGTCTAATCTTAATTGTGTTATACGGTCCTCAATGTTAAGCATATTTAGTTTTCCTATTAACTCACCAATTGCACTTGCTCAAGGGGGATATCTAGACTTAATCCTATAAACATGCAATGTATGTTCCAATTTATTTATCAAAACAGCATGCATACCAGTATGACCAAGAATACACGCGATTGACTAAGGCATGAGTCAGCAAACATTTGGTTTAACTACTTATGTGTTTACCTTTGCTATATACGATGATTCTAGTATTGACATTATTAAAATAGAGTCTACATTACTTCAGAGTTACAGTGATCTAAATGTAATCAGAATTGTATGTTCAAGACAACGACTTAATTGAATTTACTTTCTGTAGATGTACCCAATATAGGATATTGTCCACAAGCCATGTGGAGCGATGCCTCACTACTCTTGCATAGTACCTCTGAACTAACTTCGGGATTTTTATGAAATATAAAGCGCTAAGAACTGCATATATGAATAGTTTTGCACATTTTATCAGTACCTATCGACATGTTATCAATGAAACATTTGCACAATAATTAAGGCAACAGCAGGATGAATGAGAAATAATCTTTATACTAAATATGCATCGACTTAATTCTTAAATTCAAGCAATAATCAGATTTCAATTCGCAACTTTACAATCAGAATATCATTAAGGCTTCTGTTCTGTTCAAGATATGATACTAATGGTTACTCATAATGCCGATCACCGGTACATAACTTCCTAAACGGTACAGTCGTTTTTTACGTTTTGAAAGTATTTGAAAAGAAACTCACTAACCCCTTCGCCGATGAAAATCAATTGAAGAAGTTGATGGACTGATTGTTTTATAGTTACATTATACACATTCACACTAAACTTTGTCTGCGACAGATACGCCAGAATCGGATATATATCATTCCATAAGCAAACAGAGCAGATCGTAATCAAACAGCTCCTACAAGAGTTGTCTGGTCTGAGTTTACTCCATTTGCAAAAGTATCAAAAGTCGTCTCCATGGGGAAAAATATTAAGCTATAAGTACCACGCAGTATAGAACAAACTGATCGTTAACTATCGGGTTATTATATCTCATGGCGTGCACAGATATTTTTTGCATAATTGGCCAAATGCAGTATGACAAATAGGAAACTTAGAAATAGATGCCAATAGATATGGTTACTCGGGGCAGGAATCGATTCTACATACAATCTTATGATGGAATGGAAAATCATAGTTCAATTATATTTCAGCATGTTCCTTCTCCAATATGTAATAAACCATCCCGATGGGACGCCGAGTTACCGGACCTCTCGTCTGGGTCCACGCATTGACACCAGTTAGGTCGCCCTGTTTTCAGATTGTATCTTCAAACCTCAAGGCTCGACATACGATTGATTTAATGACAAAATGATCATTTATCATTATCATACAGGGATAAACACTGCCTTAAATGGAATGCAAGTATGATTATTCAAATACGAGGGTCATTTGGAAAGTAGTGGCATCGGTTCAGTATTTTCACCATGCAGCCACACGCATGGCATATCTATGGAAAGAGTATTTATTTTTCTGTCAAACTGACCGGAAATATGACACTACATTAACGTGCAAAAGCAAAGGCAAAGTTTATTTGCAGTTGGAAAAACATGTTATATAACATACTGACTTAAAATGGCTAAATCTAGCTGAACTTTTCAAGAAGAGCAGATCCCGTATTGTAAGATACACATATTGCTTTGCATCTACCGCATCAGAAATTAAAGCTGACCTTGACAATGTGTATGGGATACATTGCGTTTCCATACCGTATTATTGTCCGATGGTTATCTCTCTTTAAAGACGGAAATATCAACACCAAATATTAAACTCATCATGTGTGCCCTCTGACTGCTTTGCCTGACAAAGACACAGATGCTGTGAAAGCGAAAATTCAAGATGCAAATGCACAGTCGAGCAGATAGGGGGACCGTCAGGCCTTAATTTGTCAGCGGTTTTTCTGACTTAAAAAAACCCAACTAAATCTGCGTACGGTTTATTCCTGCTGGATACCGCATTTATTAACCCCTGAGCAAATGTGGGAGAGGATACAAAAAGCTTCCGCACTGCTCATCAAATATAAAAACAAGTACCATAGAGGTATCACAGAAATTGTAACAGGTGATGAGGCGTGGCTGTACTTTTTGGAACAATAAAGAAAATAAAATGGAGTAGATGAAAATAATGACAGATCCCTTATTGCTCGACGGAGCATGGGCGCATGGAGGGTTATATATGCACTATTCTTTTACTCCGATGGAACAGTGGTTCAAGCCTGTGCCCTGAACACAGTAGTGTTGTTGTTGTTGCATTTAACAAAGAAAATCTGCTCTCTGCTGTTCTCGACCACTATACAGTTATACGCCTAAAGTAATGGGCACGCGACACGAAGCTGCTGCATGACAACACACAAGCCTATCGTTCAGTCTTTGTAAAGGAATACCTCATGGAGAATCGCATTTAGGTTTTACCACACCCACCATTTAGCCATGATCTCTCCATGTGTGACTTTTGGTTGAATCCATACATTAAAACATGCTCGAGAGGATGCCGCTTGCACTCTGCAGTTAACACGTGATTCATACAGACAAAGTCCTGATTTGTCAGATTGTATCTTCAAATTACAATGCTTGACACACAATTTGTTTCATGGTACAATCTTAATAATTGACTTTATCGTACAAGGATAAATTCTACTTCAATGAAATCAAATACAACAAAATAGAAAACAACACCCAAAGCGACCACCAAACGTCTTTGTCTAAACGGCTCTTGGTAGCTTAATGCAGGACAAAAATAATGCAAAAAGTTCCTGTAGGAGAGCAGCGGTTTGCACTACATTCGTCCCGCATTATGCAATCAACTATGTTTAACCCATTACCTCATAGGCTAATTTTAGATACAACCTCTTTGAATAAATCTACTGAAAAGGAGCATTAACTGGAGAAAAGGAAACTTTTAGAATGTTGTAGTTTGAAACCATTGTGATAAATAGAGCATTTGCTCCTATAGAAGCAAATGCTCTATTTATCACAATGGTTTCACAAGGTGACTTTTACAGAGTCGTCAAAAGTCGTCAATATCAGGGAAAGGATTAAGGACATATTTTTTTATTCATAAAGCGTTCACTTTATAAAATTTTACTTTTCATTGATTAAAATACTAATAACATATATTAAAATATTTTCTAAATTATAAGCTTTATGCCGATTTTGAGAATTATATAATTAATATTCGAAGTCATATCTATATTTTCTTAATATTATGTGCATTAACAATAAACATTTTGTTCTTTAAGAAGTTGCTCATAATGTCGAATTATTATCTAATCAGGGTCCATGCTTATAAAACGTTTAGTTGAGTCTGAGCTCGTTCTCAAGTTTTTGATTGGTCAGATTTGAGCCTTTGGCTCAAATCTGACCGATCAAAAGCTTGAGAACTCAATTCTGACCAATCAAAAGCTTGAGAACGAACTTAGACTCAACTAAAAAGTTTTATAAGCATGGACCCAGGATGTGCACAATTTATCACCTAGCAGAATGTGTAGTACTTTATTCTCTATCTTTCAACAAAGGATCTATATTTGATAAACATGTATATATTTCTCTTTCTATGTACATGTATTAACCTAATGGTATTGTCAAAATGTTAAAATGTTGCTGCATTTATTAAATAATGATATAAACAGTAAATCGACCTTAACCTGGAAATTTACTTAAGACTAATTTAGATATGTTAGGCAGGTGGCTGCTTAATGCAGGATGAAAGTCATACGGAAAGGTCCTTTGGAAGCTTTCTGGGTGACTTTAACTCTGTATTGAGATGTCACATGTCTTACAGATTTGCACTGGCACTAAATTGAACGTCCGTAATACAGAGGTTTTACTGTACATATAATTATAAAAGCACATCAAAATATTAGACGCGCTGAAAAGAGGCGTTCTCTGAGAAAAGGGATCTTATTGTACTGCAAACAATGTGGAATACGATCAGACATCGCATCTATGATGAGGCTTCTGATAAAAAAAACTACATTTTTTAGAAAAAAATAAACCAATTTCTACATATTCTGACGAGTGGCCAGAAACAGTACGAACCCTGACCAGCCTGTCTGTTCTGTACCAACACTGCAATTTAATACGACCATTTCCCCCTGGGAGCTGCTAATAATAATAATAATAAAAATAATAATAATAATAATAATAATCATAATAATAATAATAAAATAATGAATAAACAGTACAGAACAGTGTAATGTGGAATATGTTTTATTTATATACATTCAAGCTGGCTTACTGTGTGTCGGTTGCTCTACCAAAGTGTTCTGTAATGCACGGAATAGTGCAATTTGTACCGTGAACAGAAATCATGCAAGATTTTCCTGTACCTGTAATTAGCTGGACGTTGCGATATATCAAAGCTTTGATCAATACTAGTAGTCATAATTACAAATTCCAGCAGATTTTATGAGTGTTTTAAAAAGGGATAAAGTGCGGGAAACGAGTCACGAATGTTCTTTATGAACAGTGTTGACCCTGATGAGCGGGCTTCTAGAGGCGCCCTCTCGTCAGTGCCTACATTGTTGGTCATGTTACACTATTCTTGACAAACAACCACACACAATTCAACTAAATATTCAGGTAAGCGTGTCTGTTTAAATTTTAGTACAGCCCAGTTGACAATTCGGCTTTGAATTGGTTAAAGAAAGGAGAAGGAAACCTCTAGCAGTATAAGGGTTCAACTAATATTTGAAAACCCTTTCAACAAAGAATTATCAAACGGACTATTCCACAATTCAAACAGGGCAAGCTTACCGTGACCTTTTAGGGATTTAGGAAAATACAAACCTATTTATATTCTGATTAATAAATACAAATGCATTAATAATATGCTTAAGTACATTTAGAGTCTATAAAGTACAAAAATGTATTCAACTAAACATCCTTTTCATCTCGAAACATTTTTATAATACTCAAATATATCCCGCAGAAGGTAACGCATGAAAGGATTTACAATAACATTGGTTTTGAATGACATCCACCTACTGTCTGCGGACTATATGCAACGGTAGGATTTGAGCATCACTCTCTCCGCATATATCAACATACCTAACACAATTATGGCGTTTTCTAGGAAAACATAAACAAGTGACTGAACCAACTGCCTCAAAGGAGCAATGTTTTGAAGTAATTGTTAATTGCTTTATTAACTTTGCCAACAGAGACAGTGTCTTCGTTCAAATCGGTACGGTCGTTGTTTGTTTTCATTGTAACATTTAGTTGTCTATTTAAACATTCATTTTGTTAATATCAGCTAAGAAACTAGTGTAGCACCCTGTATCCTGTTTTCACCCAGCTTATAGATATTAATCTTACTTTGCAGTGCTAGTAACCCTTTACTCCATAAGTATGCCTTTTCACGCCTTGGTAAACAGAGTAGACCCAGATCACCTGGCTCCTGTAAGAGACGTCTGATCATGGTCCACTCTGTCAGCTAATGAAATTAAATATATCTGATTCTATAGTTTCTGTCATGGCAAAAAGGTTTTGTGTTCATATGCCATTATAAAAATAAAACCTAATGCAACCTAATGACGTCATTATTTTGACATGATTATTCATGGAGTAAAGGCTGGATTAAATTTGGTGTCAAACGACTTTGTTTGTAATACAATTCATGTTAACCCCGTGCTCAGATAATATGACAACAAAGTAGTTCATATATATTGTAGTGTAGCAATACAGTTTAATATATGCTTTATAAATATAGGAAAGTCTTCCGTAAGAGTGAGAACTACAGACTCTCATAACAGCTACCATCTAGCACATAAACATACAGTAGAACGTATCCATTCATTTATTGAACATAGGATATTAAAAAAACAAGTGGTTGCTTAATGCAGGACAAAGGTAATGCAGAAGGTTCCTATAAGAGATTGCTGCATTACTTTTCACTTCCATTAAACAACTATCTGCGTTACAGGCCCATACTAATACCTCGTTAAATGGCTGCTGAAGACAGGTTCTAGTTATCTTCTCTGCTGATTGCCGCTTAAATCAAGAAGAAAATAATGCAGAACATGCCAATGGAAGTCTTTTTGAATATCCTTCATCTACCATCTGTTTCAAGACCTAGACTTCGTATTATTCTTAAACCTCCCTACCCAGGGCAGACATACACTGTTATTTGCAAACAGTGTAGACCCAGATTAGAGGGCTCTTTGAGGATCACTCTGATCAAGATCTGTCCTGTTTGTCATTCATCCTCTAGCGAATGTAAACCTTTCATACTGAATGGACTCGATAGCTAAACACTGATGGGCAATTTTAGTTTGAAAATTATTGGCCGAAAGGGTCATTAGCCCTTTTAGAGGGGGTCTACTTATTGACATAATTATATAGGATTTGATAAGACATGAATAGCAAAATTAAGTTGTAAGCACATCTGTGTCTCTAGTATTGTGTTATATGTAGTGTTCTGGGTCAAGTTTAGTTTAGCGTTATATGTAATGCATTAGGTCATTGGTAATGTGCTATAATGTATGTAATGTGTAAGGTTATATGTAGTGCGCTAGGTTATACGTAGTGTGCGTCGTTATATGTAGTGTGATAATTTATATGTCTTGTGTTATAGACTTTTTTCATACAGTGTTCTATAAAACAGGATAATACATTGCTATGAGAAAAAGTACAGAATTAGATATACGATAGTATGTAGTATGTAGCCAGACACGGCGAGCCTAATCAGATGGCTCATAGAGGTTCGCCTGATCTAGGTATAGTCTGTTTGTAAAATGGTAAAAAGTGCATCTATCAGGTAAAACGTGAAATTCTCCCTTGAAATTACAATCATGTGCTACAAAAGCATCAGCTAAGCACATCAAAGAACAATAAACAAACACAAATGTCTTTGATTAATGTTTATGCAGATGTTGCGTGCTTTGATATATCCAGACCTGGTTGTTTAGAATGCTATAAATGTAGTATTTGAACATTTAGCATACTGAGCTAATTATGTTTATACAAGTTTTCACTCATTACATTTTCAAAATTCAAGCTATAATCAGACTGATTGCTAAAATGTTATCAGGGTGTCAAACAGTTTGGACCCTGATGAGACGTCGAGTTACATATAGGCAGCAGGCTAAGGGTAAAACATGTATGTGTATTTTGTACAGAGCATATGTCAATGCCGGATGTCTGATTTAATATTTTCCTCCATATATACGTCTTTGCACGCCTTTGAAAATATAGTAGACTCAGATCAGACGTCTCTTATAGATATAGTCTTATCAGGGTCTAGTCTGTTTGCTTATGAAATGATAGAGATATGTCTCTTCTGTTTTTGCTGTTGTCAAAATTCCATGTGTGCATATGTTATTATAAACTCTGAGAGTAGGATATTATAAATGATAACATATTGTAAAACTAAATCTAAATAATATTCATAACGTCATTATTTCTTACATGAATACTCATGGCATAAAGGGTTAAGCATACCTTATAAAATTGTGCCAGTCTTTATAAAAATGTACTGCTCTAGTCGATGACTGCCATAAGTTCAAGGCAAGGTGAAACTAGGATGTGTACATGTATATGAAAAAAAACACCATTCTAAACACACCAAATGAATACAGACGTTATAGGTAACACTCCATGACGTCATATATATTATTAGCTAGAAATTTAGAATGGCACGTTGATTGCCATGGCACAACAATTCCAAAAACAAACAATATACCCTGATAAGAAGGCTTATACGGAAATTGCCTGACAAAGGTCTATCCTGTTTACAAATACTCGAAAAGGCGAATGTGTTGGTTAAAGGGTTATCAAGCTATGGAGCACGTCTACATAATACCTTAATTCTAAGATATAAATTATTACAATACTAACGATTAGTTACTCTTTCAGCGACCATATCTATTAACACTGTCTTACATTTTGTGCAGGGTAATCAAAACGTTCGACCTTTGACTAAAACGAGTCCACCTCATTTTAAACTGTAAGAATATTGTTTTGACTGATATCTTCATTGAGTGTTACTATATGCAGTGCACCAAGTAGAAATTCGGTATCTGTTATTATGAACACTAACTATACTGCAATAACCCAAAGTATAAATTAACCCATTCCCGCCTTTTGACGCCTCTGTAAAAGCCACTTTTTGAAACCATTGTGATAAATAGAGCGTTTGCTCCTATGGAGCAAATGCTCTATTTATCACAATGGTTTCATAACTACACAAATTTTCATTTTCTCTGGTAAATGCTCCTTTTCTGTATATTTATTCAGATGTTGGGTCTAAAAAAGCCTATGAGGTAATGGGTTAAAGAACCTAATCTACACGGAAAATGGGTTGTAAGCTGAATAAGTCAATCTGGCACCATACTAATAACTTTAACCCGTTCACCGCCGCAGTCGCATAAATGCACCACGACAAATAGTGCAGTCCCAGATCAGACGCCGCCTTTTCAAGGCGGCGTCTGATCAGGGACTTCACTATTGTCTCAATCTCGATTTCTATACATGTGCTTTATTCCTTTGAAATTTGCATTTATTTATCTCATTTCCTTATTTTACTGAATGATTGAACAAACTTGGATTGCAGACGGCAATTAGAAATTTGGCGCCGAAAGGGTTGGATTAGACTGACATTGTCGCACATTATATTGACCCTAATCAAATGGCTGCTTCATGAGCAGGTTGATCAGGGCCTTCACTATGTGTCCAATTGTGTAGGGTAATTAAAGAACTATTTTATCTAGGAGTTGAAATTGTTTGCAGAAGGAAACATCGCATACAAAATTGATTAATTGAACTATTGAACATACACAGGTAATACAATCATTTTCGAGTGTAGAGAAAACAATGGTCTGGACTATTTTCAGTGTTGTATCACTCAGGTAAAGATATATGGTGCAGAATAGTATTAATATGAGCTTTATGTGCCCGTGACAATGTTGTCTATATTGACTTTGTACTTCAATTACACAAATACAGACCTTATTTACAAATTGATAATAAACACTGACACTATATGTGAATAAAAGGTTAGATGTGACTTCAGAGAGATAACAATGATACAAAGAACAGGCAACTACTTAACCAAAATATGCCTTATGTCCTTTTAAAACGTATTTAGCAACCAGTATAGTTCCACATCAGAGAGCTTCCTAAGAAGCCCTCTGAGCAGACCCTGCACCTTTTGCTGAACCGTACGGTGTTAATTGCTTATACCAGCAACTATATTGTATTGCGTGATCCCTCACAATGAAACTTGATTTGTTTCTAAACAAGATCTGTACGGGTTTTTTCTTAGCCCATTCCCAATTCTGTTAATTCCGAATTCCAATGCCTACTGAATATTCATACGCACACTAGTTATAATGAAATATTGAAGATGGAATATTGTAGCCATTTCATAGAGAGTAAAGAAACTGATCGTTCAAATCCATTAGCAAACATATCAGCCCCTGATCAGTCGGCTCGATATGGGAATAAATGGGTTAATCGCTAGTATTCTAGAGGTGAAGGTCCAACGTCAGTAGAATCTACTAAAGATATTTAATATAAGTATACATTGATCTATGAAATAGTGTGAATTACAGGGATGTTCTCATATATATTCCAAAGGGATTAACAATAACATTTCACTTAACCTTTAGAAAGAGTTTGAAGTAATAAACACATCTTTCATTAACTTTATTTCGGTATAACGGCTCTATGAAACGTTTCGTTTAATATGTGCTGTATTTTTAGGTATTGAATAACAGCGACAGCATTTATTGAATACTGGTCCAGAAAAGCAAATTACCCAGTCGTCTACGCTGAAAGAAGTTACATGATCTAGACGGATATTCTCTGAGGAATACACGCACCATCGAAATTGGGAAACGTTCTCCACGTATCTTGAAGGATTTTCTAAGCTAATCTGCCCATTTAGAGAAACCAACAATGGATGTTCCGCAATAACACAAAGATCATAGGAAACATGGTGTTGCCAGGAAATAGTGTGGCGATTCTGTGTGGAATAATGCTGGTCTTTTCTGGATACAAAGGTATGGGAAATTGTTCGTTGTATATGAATTCTAATTGCAATATTTAAATAGTTGTTATCTTTGTTACGAAATATTTGTCAGGTTTTGCATTAATTTTGTTATGGAATGTTTACAGTCTACTTATTACATTCACACCATACCTATCAACATAGTGTGGCATGAATTTATTTTGATTTCAAGAAACAAACATGAAATATGATAAGTTAAACTGTATTGCTAAAAAGGTGTATCAACCGGTGCTATGGACGTGAGTAGAGTTGCACTTTTAATAATTGCTTATGAACACATTTAATAAAACAGAGTCTACCATTTTCTCGTTTTACATTGCTCTTTTGCTTTCGAAGGATCTCCTACTTTCAGAACGTATACCATATGTATGATGCCTTTAGATTAAAACTCAATGTAAAGCAACTATACAGTAAAAACTCACTAATCAGAATTTGCATAAGGAAGATGTGAATAGTGTTTTTGCAGGTGACTGCTTAATACAAGTTTGAACTCATACAGAAAGATCTGAGATGAGCTATCTGCATTACTTTCACTTTGCATTAAGCTGCTACCTATCTTAAAGACCGATATTAATACTTAGTTGAGTGTTCGGATTGGCGAGGTGTGATTGTGCATGCATTATATAAAACAACTTTAAACTGGACTTTCAATTTTACTGTATATAAATATTTTCTGAAAATGGGTGATCCTTCAAAACCAAAGTAGAAATGCAAAAAGAGAAAATTGCAGACCCGGTTTTATTGAGTCTGTCCATGAGTAGTAATTAAACGTGCAACACTACTCACACCCCCTAGCACCGGCTTAAGCAGTATTCAATTTTCAAAACTAATAACACAACTAGTAAATACCGCGACGCAGTCCTTTCCTAAGAATCACATGCTCAGCGCTAACCGAGGAAAGTGTTGTGTCATAACAAACCTCGGAATCGTGAATTATTAACCCTTCGCTTGCTAATCACGTCAATATACCTACCTGTAAATAGTGAAGACACAGATGAGACATCAGGGTCTGCACTATTTACAAATTGATTATGCAACCAGCGCACTCCTTGGCAGTCATTGCACAGCGAAATACGTGTATACAGTGAAGATATATGTAATTATACAACAGGGCATGTGTAAAGAAGGAGAAATGTATTTCAAAATTCAGCAAGCGAAGGGTTAAAGTGGAATAACTAACAACAAAGTACAGTAGATGCTGCCGTAAGCCGCCATATGTGCATTCAACTCCTATAGGAGCTTTATGCACTACTTTCGATCTGCATTAAGCTACTATCTATCTTTACGTTCAATAATTTGACTTCCTTTTTCATGGTCACTTAATATCGATTTTACTGTACATGTATATAACGAACTGTTTTATTTTGCTAGAAAAAAATAGGGCTCTTTAAATATTCCTCTGCAGGGTCTGTACTATTTTGTAAATGCGCCAGTGCTGTAATGCACTTTATAACATAACTCGTGGCTTCAGCGTGACGTAACACTATCATTTATTTTTTTATATTCACGGGCATATATTCACTAGTGAATAACATTCGAACGACCGAACTGTATTCATACGCGCTGTCAAAACAAACTGGCGGACGGTGACCTACCTGTCAACGATTGAGTCACGATAGATGGCAAAAGATTGTTGGCACTTGCGCCTTAATTTCGATAAAATAATACAAATTGTAATCGCTGTCAGTAATTATATATAAAATGTATGCCAAAAAAAGACCTACCAGCTACTCTGACCCATACAATCCATTCTACATAGAAAATGCCTCCACAACTTTGCATTTTCTTCACCGCATGTCCTTTTGTTTATGCAGATTTCTACTCATAAAAATATCTCGTCAATCAACAACTATAGCCATCTGAATCCAGCACAGCACAAACATATTTCAAATATGCTATACTCAGCTGATCGCGAAAATCTTCCTCCTGTTCCAACACATTTTATGCAGCAGTTCGTACTGAATCTTTTGTCCATTTCAAACATTTTTACTGAACTTGAATCGAGATTTTTGTTTCTCGGTGGAAATGTCCATGTCCATGTGTATACAACACTAATGAAGGGCTTAATATACCAAAACGAAGGCGCATTTTGAATCCCATTGACAGTGAGTGTCGGACGTGTTGGCGACTGTATGTGGGTCTTCATGTAAATGGCGCGCTTTACATAGACACATGTTGTGTAAAATGACGTCATAATGTGACGTGTTTGTAACTATGTATCCAAAACTGTAACTCAAAATTTATTTTGACGTGTTTCTGTATGTTTTTGTATCATAAACTATCATAGTTAAATTGAATACCAGAGAGGTCTGAATTAGATCCTGGTTGATATGACAGTAAGTAAAAACAAAAGTTGGAAAATTTGGACCTACTTTGTCCCAGTTACCTAGCGAACCTAATAACACCTTTCATTCATCATTTCTATATGTAAGGAGAATTTATAACATTAAATAATGTTATAAATAGGATCTTGCATTCGTGTTCATGATTATTGGATTTATTAAATTCGTTTTTTAAAACGATAAAAAACTCGCTAAAGCTCGTTTTTTTATCATTTTAAAAAGACTCATTTAATAAATCCAATAATCAAGAACACTCATGTAAGATCCTCTATTTGTATTATGTCACTGAAATGTTTAATAAACTGTGTAATGCTTTGAAAGTAGAAATTGCAATATACACACAATTTCACTTTTCTCTGACTGTATACATCCGATTTAGATGGAAACATAATATTGCAGCTTGCAACACATTGACTTGATATTATTAACCCTTCTTTTGCTAAATATTAAAATATATTTCTTCTTCTTACCCATTTCGTGTTGTATAATTTTTAGATATATCTTCAAGGTGTATAAATATTTCTCTGTTCAGCCACTGTTTGTTGAGTGCACTGGTTGTACAATCAACTTGTAAATAGTACAGACCCTGATGAGACAGCTCCTGCAGGAGCTGTCTCATCAGATTCGACACTATTTACAGGACGGTATTTTTACGTGAACATGAAGAGAAGGGTTAATAACTGTAAACGTTGCAACATCTCATACTACTGGTTAGAATCGACTCGGAGAGGCAATTCTAACGGTTAATACAACACAGGGCTTGACGGCGAAGTGCCAAAATTAATTTACTTGTTTGTTCTAAATGATTCTCCTATCTGCAACACTGACCTGACATAAATACCATTGAATCTCCAGTCTTTAAGACAGACAGTAGTAATACAGGACGAGATCCCGGGGGAGCTTTCTGCTTTACTTTCTCCCTGCATTAACCAGACGATCGTATTTACAAATCCCGTGTTAAATCATAAAGTAGTATTTGTGTTTTATTTGTAAGTATTCAACTGTATACATGTATGTCAAACATTGAAATAAACCCAGACACTCTTAACTCCGAATGCGTCATCAATCTTATACAGTAAACCCCCTCTAATGCGACCACCTAAAAGAGGTATAATTTGGGTGGTAGACGCAGATGATAGCTTAATGTAGGACAAAAGTAATGCAGAAAGCTCCTAGATGAGCTTTCTGCATTACTTTTGTCCTGCATTGAGCAATCACCTGCGTATAACGACACCTATGTTTACTCATCAATTGGACGCATAAGAGGGGTTCTACTGTACATTGTTGAGTCCTGTACTATGTAGAGGGGTTCTACTGTACATTGTTGAGTCCTGTACTATGTAGAGGGATTCTACTGTACATTGTTGAGTCCTGTACTATGTAGAGGGGTTCTACTGTACATTGTTGAGTCCTGTACTATGTAGAGGGGTTCTACTGTACATTGTTGAGTCCTGTACTATGTAGAGGGGTTCTACTGTACATTGTTGAGTCCTGTACTATGTAGAGGGGTTCTACTGTACATTGTTGAGTCCTGTACTATGTAGAGGGGTTCTACTGTACATTGTTGAGTCCTGTACTATGTAGAGGGGTTCTACTGTACATTGTTGAGTCCTGTACTATGAATTATATATCTTGTCGGATACCGATGAGGCCCCTGTTTTTAGCTTTTCACTGATGTGCACTCGTCCAATGCATTTCAGTACTGTATACTAATCTCCTTATGTTATACCACCGCTTGCTATTCAGAAACGTTTGTCAGTACCTGTATAGTTTTAAGTGCCTAAATGAACTCATATTTGACTCGTGAAGAGTCCGATATGGATTTCAGACATACAATACGGATTAACTTAGATAGGCCTATCACGTTATGCAAATGCTTGGCAGCTATTGGTTTACATTAATAAGGTGTATAGTAATGTCCCTTTATCACCGTCTACATAAGCTGTTAGAGGGCAGTACGGACTAGTGATTCAGTATGAATATGCTAATATTGACCAAATAAATTACATTTCGCTGATAAACTAATAGTTAAATTACGCCAAATGTTAACAATTTGTAAATATCTGAAAAGAAATATATTCCTATATCTAATATCATTATGAAAAATCAATCAGGACACGTAATTGTTAATTTTCAAAACTGCCTGGGGATTTCGTGCAGTGTTTTAATTAAATGCTTGTGAGGTGCGGAACAGTAACAGCATAACCAGATAATGAAATAAAATATTTATATATTACGGCAAGTTTGTTCCATATGGCGTTATAACCAATCGCTTCATAATAAGGTTATTATAACAACCGAAAACCTGGGTAAATGCATGTTAAAGCATGTTTATCTTATGCTTAACGCATTGTGTCTTTAAAGCCAAGCAAATGCCATTTGTTATTTTATAGTCTACTATATTGTATACTAAATCTGCTATGGATATCGGTCTCGTGGCAAAGCAATGTAGACCTGGTCATTACCCTATCATTATCTAACTATTATAAGTACAAGCAAACACACACAAGACATCACTGATTGTTAACCAAACTAAACAGTGATGACCATATTGTATGCCTATTTTACAATACTGGCTGTTTTCTTCCTCAAGAACCTTGCCGTGGTTCTGGGGCTTAATTGTCACAGGGGATGTTTTGTTTATTTGACGGAGATTATCCCCTCTGCCAAGAACTAAAAAGAAGGCAGGTCGGTGGTTCTGATCCCATGCGCTGCTTTGCAACGAATGAGATTAGCCGAAATCATCTTCTTGATATCATCCCTCATTATCATATCATCTCATCATTCATCGGCGCTATATGACCTATTCAGTGTCGCAGTGCCGTAAAACCCAACTCACTCACTCACTCACTCTTTCTCAAGACTGATTTCTTCGATCATTTACCTGTTTCCGGTTTACACTAACTGGAAAGCCAAACATAATGACTCAATTCAAAAGCAGAAAATTATGACAACCTTGCTTGATAAATGCATCATTAAAAGCAGTTACATCAATCCTTGCCAGCATGTTGATATATCTGTGGCATAATTAAAAGTCTATTTCGCAGCAAATAATGATGCGAATGTGAGTAAACACTAGTCTTTGAAAACATGGCATTTTTTCGATGTCAGTATGAAATAAGTCAATGGCTATTACGAGTTCTCATTAAATAACATCGAGTTATTATACAAAATTAAAACTTTTGAGAACAAACGCTTTCTGTGACGACGGGTATGTGTGATATAATGCACAATTACACTCACAACTAATTTTCAATCATCAAAGTCAATAGTCAGTCAAATGGACAAAACATAAAAATGACGTTGAAAAGTCCCAACTCCCTACATGACATGAACGAAATGATAAGATCAGGCACCAAACAATGTTTAAATTGTTTCTTTATGTAACAGACAAACTGACTATAAATGATAAAACATTGTGGTGATATCAATAGGTAAAACTGTATGATCTCAGATTCCCTAACATCGTACCATAAAACATTATGTATGTCGATGAGCTGTGATTGCATACGATAAAATAGAATATATATTCTTCTATAAATGTGTTATAGGCTGATACCAATTGCTTTATCATATCCACTACTAAAATTGAACAAGTTCATCATTTCTCCGAAGTGGAAGTCTGTAATTTGTAAGCAAGACTGGACAACAATATCTGATGTATCGATGTGTAACCTTTGAAATGTATGTATTGTAAACTATAAGGTAGCATAATTATGTAATGTAAACATATAACCTTTACACAGTATAAGTTTGGCTAATACGACCACGCAAAATAAGTATAAGTTTGGATGTGTAAAACACGGTAGCTTAATGCTGGACAAAAGTTATGCAGACATCTGCTATAGGAGTTTTCTGCATAACTTTACCCGCCTACTGTTCCAGACTCCTATGTTAACTATTTCCCTGTTCTATGTTTAGTCCGAATTTCATTACCTACTGACTATTCATGGATAAAATAGACATAATAAAATATGGACGGTGGCCATTTTCGGAAGTAAAGAAATGGATTATCCAAATTCCTTTAGCAAACAGAGCAGACCCCTGACCAGACGGCTCCTATAGTAACCGTCTGATCTGGGTCTACTCTGGTTGCAAAAGCGTGAAAACACATTTATATGAGGGAAAGGGTTAAAACAGTATGTCCTGTACCGTCATGGTAATCCAATGAATGTTACGTTCATGAACTACGAGCCATATAATAACTTTTCGCCTTTACATACGTCGCTTTGGAAAGCTCAATGTTTAGGTGTGTATCACTTAATCTGCTGAATAATTAAATTGCCCCCTTCGTCTCTGAATAATCATTAAATATAACGGTGTATGGATGAAGAATCATGATTTTATAACAAACAGTGCAGACCAACCCGTTCCCGCAAAATAAGAGCTAACTCTTTGATTGCTGATTTTTTCAAAGTGGAATGACTGATTGTTTATAGATAGATTTTATTAAGTATGCAATTGAATATGCTATCATTCTTACTATAAATTAATAGCCTGTTTTATTAAGGTAGTCAAATAGCCTTTATCTTCACGATTTTAATTTTCTATTTACCCAGATAAATATGTATGCTAGAAGTAAAGTTTTAATTGAGAAATTTTCTTAAACTTTACGAATAATTGTACATCTAATGTGTTATTTGTATGTTTAATGTTATGATGTTTTTTTCTACTTGCGGACTTGTCAACTAGTTTGTCATATATTTGTTTTTCAGTCGGTTTCAAAGCTCAGCAGAGCTTGTGTTATTACTATTATTGTAAACCTCCGACTTTAAATAAATATTACTTGACTTGACCCGACTTGAATTGCAGTTTCGAGAGAATTTTGAATGGCACAATGTACTTCTACAGGAACAATCTGATCTGAATATTCATGTTGCAAATGCAAATACAATTGTTCCTCGCATTCAGACAATTAAAGTACATGTACATACTGTGGATTCGTGATTAATGTTCTTATATCGCCGAATATATTTATAAAACGTTCGACATTAATAATACTAATTTAGCCCATAATGTATCGAATGTGATCCAGCTGGAAGGGTTTAGCATGTTGCAATGTAATGTACTAGAGGGAGAGTGCAGAGATTTAGCATGTTGCAATGTAATGTACTAGTGGGAGAGTGAAGAGGTTTAGCTGAGTGGAGTGCCGTTCTACCCCTCTATCCGTTCTATCTCGTATCGTGTTTGTTCTTGAGATAAACCATATCGTGACTAAACTATTATTTGGGCAGAGTTTACCAAATGTTTTATCAATATTGAATATCGCTATACAGTAAAACCTCTCTATAACGGCCACTAAATTGTGTTAATTAGTTGGTGTTTAGGACAGGTGGCTGCTTAAAGCATGGTGAAAGTAAAAAAGAACGCTCCTATAGGAGCACAACACACATGATGTAATTTAGTGGTCGTTATAGAGAGGTTTTACTGTACTACAAACGAATTAATTATAACCCATATTTTCTCTATTAATGTCGAATGCTCTTGAATCAGCTTGATTGTAACCCAGAACTGACGACGAAATATGCTTATGTGTGCGTCTGTTGGGCTGGTATAGGTATTTGTATTTCAATTGACATAATTCAGTATACTAATTGCAACATTGTTTTGTCATTTCTGTGTTGTTTGCATCGGCCAGTTTGCATTATGCATGGTAGAGTCTCAATACTTATGATGGTTCCAACATCTTGATAAAATGCGAACATAAATCGTAATTTTAAAATCACTGATTGAATTATTTACCTTTTCCTGATATTTTTAATAAAGTTCGCTTGCGCCATGATCGTCATGTCGCTTGCTTGTTTTTGTTGTTGGTTCCTACCATTCAGTACTATACAGTTTTGCGTGTAATATTCCATGTTTGTCTGACATGTTGAAGGCTTGTGACCTTGCAAGATGGTATCACTTAAGCCAATGACAGTTATATGAATTTATATAACTGGATAATGAGATCAGCATTTCATCGGAATATACTACCATGGCATTTTGTGTCTTTTCAAAACGAAATGATAGAGTTTTACTCTTTCCTTTTATTGCACTTGTTTCGCGCAAATCAGCTTAAATCTATTTAGGACATGAATACAAATCAGCTTAACATCTATTTAGGACATGAACACATTTACAAACATTCTTCAAAGTATGTGGTACAAGTGTTGAGAATATTATATAATATATATACAACTTAAGTTTCTAATTATAAAAAAATATATATACAGTAATACGCCTACAAAACGACCGCTTAATAGAAATAGATGGCAGATGGCTGCTAAATGCGGGATTAAAGTAAAGCTCCTGTTGAGACTCTTTGCTGTCACCTGCTCCTATGTCATATTCGAGCTGAATGTACGGAGTATTGTGTATAACATATGGTCATTACAAAGGTGACGTTTTGATAGTTAATAAACAGTAAATTGCCTTTAATGCGATCACCTTAAACGAGATTTATTTCCTTGTCGTAGAGACAGCTGGCAACACAATGCGGGATGCAGGTTGTGCAGAAAGCTCCCTCGTTAAGCGTTTAATATTTCCCTTGATATAAACGTCTTTTCACGCATTTGCAAACAGAGTATATTCAGATCTGTAGAAGCGGTTTGATCAGGATCTGCTCAGTTTGCTACTGGAAATTTAAATATCTGTTTCTTTACTTTCTAAATTGGCTAGAATGTTCCGTTTTCCATATTTCATTTTGTCCATGAATAAGCAGAATGTATGGAATGAATATTCATCGCTGTAGAGGGACTGTACTGTGTGTTAGAAGACGGTATGCATGTATCAACTACAAAACATATGTTAGAAGACGGTATGCATGTATCAAATAGAAAACATATGTTAGGAGAAGGTATGTGTAACATGGTGAAAAAGTTGTGACTCGACTGGGACTCGAACCCAGGGCATCTGGCTTACCATGCCAACACTCTACAGACTGAGCTACCAAGCCACACAGTAAAGCATATCAACTTATTTCACCACAATCTCTACCCGGCTACACATACCCCCACTAAACAAGAATTCGTCCCGAATTCTTACTCAAAGAACACTCCAAGAGTTTCTTATTATTTCAAATTGTCTTCTTATAATCTTCATATTAATCACCCTGTGGGTTACTTACGTTGGGCGCCAAATGTAACATGGTGAAAACGTTGTGGCTCGACTGGGACTCGAACCCAGGGCCTCTGGCTTACCACGCCAACACTCTACCGACTGAGCTACCAAGCCACACAGTAAAGCATATCAACTTATTTCACCACAATCTCTACCCGGCTACATATGCATGTATCAAATACAAAGCATATGTATTTATTCATGTGACTATTATCTCCTCCGAATTCGTATTTTACAAACACGACATGAAACATCATTTTCCTTCCAAACTGTGT
Organism: Azorinus chamasolen; assembly: GCA_963576725.1. Lineage (NCBI taxonomy): Eukaryota > Metazoa > Mollusca > Bivalvia > Cardiida > Solecurtidae > Azorinus > Azorinus chamasolen. The sequence continues at coordinate 40,821,195 of OY755239.1, forward strand.
TTATTCATTAATAGATTTTTATTGAATTTGTATAGTTCGGTAAAGTCTAAAAGATAAGAGTTAATCAATTTATATAGGTTAAACTTCCCAATTGACTTTTCAACATATTGATTTTCATAAAAAAAGAAATATATGGTGATGAAATCCTTAACAGTGCATACCTTGATCAGAGTGCCCCTTCAAGAGCCCCATCTAATCTTGTTACAAACTATTTGCCTATGTCCAGTTTACATGACCGCGAGAATAGATACGTGGAATTATTGAGATAATATAATGAATGACTTTGTCTACAAAATGAATGTTAAAATTTTGAAATACATATATTTTATCAAAGGAAAATAACAACCAGTGTACTGGCAAACAGTAATGGAATACCTTAGATAATTGGAAAGCATTGTTTATTTTGTTTGTCTGTAGAATAATTATCCCGAAACCTCACTTTACAGCAACAAGTAACTAATGATATACCGAATATTACTATTCATTGACATGGTCGAACCCTATTCCACTTTCTTATATCATATTGAAACTTAAAGCCTTAAGTTAAACCTTATGTCCTGGTTTATCCTGAAATACACCCATTTGTAGTCGTTTTGGGTCAGACCTAAAAACGCCGTCTGAATGTTAATGCATAAGTTGTTATGCTATTTTCATTCAATTATTCCCTTTAACTATTTATTATTTCATATGTGATCTCTGAGACAAGTTGGTTTATTGAATTTAGTTCCAGTAATCATAGAAGAGGTAATAAACTGTACTCAGTGCTTTGTCATTCTTAAAAGTTAGACATATGGCAATTTCTTGTTAGCCTTATACAGTTTGATCTTCGATATCTTGAACTCCAAGGGACCATACAAATTAGTTCGAGATAACAGACGTTTGAGACATCCGATTTATAATCTGACAAATATCTCAAGTTCACAGCTTAATGCAGGTCTAAAGTAATGCTGAAAGCTCCTGGGGAGCTTTTAACAATAGGTTCGACCTGCATTAAGCTGTTACACGTGTTTCTATATATATGTGTATTTTTATATTTTAAAACAATACTGTATTATAGATTTTGGAAGGACCGAACTTTTAGCTCAGGTTATCCCGAAGTTCGAGTTATTCGAGTTCAAAATATCGAAGTTCAACAGTAGTATTCTAAGTTGTAGAGCACACACCATTTGTCATAAGTCTACTCAAACACACATATCTTCCATGGAGGACGAGTTTGATAGGTAACCACAAAAAGGCATGAGTGAAATCCAGGCGGTAACGTCACTCAATTTAATTCAGTTAATTGAATAAACTGCATTAAATGGATAATGTCATTTAGTAATGATATCATGGGTATAATCTTTTTAATGGTGCTATGAAGGAGATATTTTTATCAAGGAACATGCTATAGAATCAGATCGATATTATGTCATAAGCAAACGAAGCAGACACTTATCGGACGGTTGTTATAGGAGCCGTTTGATCAGGATCTACTCTGTTTGCAAATACACCAAATGCGTCTTATCAAATCATGCAATGAATATGATGACAATGTTAGATGATACACAGCTAAGCTATGCAGACAGTTACGCGCCACTTAGATGGTTTGTTCTGCATATCGTCTCACAGCGGAAATCCCGCGGCTAAAGTGTCACTTTGAATGCTAATTGCATCATAGTTCTCCGAATCCAGTGATGTTTGTCAGGAACAAATGCTTCTCAATAGGTCATGCAAGCGTAACATATTGATTTTGATTTGGAGTATGACATTTGGAGTATGTCATATATATGCAAATGATAAACATTCAACCTGTCGATTGAGCTTTACTTTAGATATTTAGAATGTACATGTATTGGTTAAAAAATGTTGTGTGCACATTCAATCGACATTGATTTGGAATCTAAATATAGAAATATGTGCATGCGCTTGTTTTCACTTATTCAACTTAACCCTTTACTCTATAAATATGCTTATTACGCCTTTACAAACAGAATAGAATGAGTTCATTTAGAGGCTCATGTACATGCCGTCTGACCAGGAACTGCTCTGTTTGCTTATAAAATAATATAAATATGATTATACAGTTTCTGCCATAGCCACAATACGCTATGTTCATATGCAATTGTAAAGAAATTGTTTGTTACATGAATATTCATCGAGAAAAGGGTTAATAAATAAGTGATGGACACAACACCAATATATGAAATATGAATACAGTAAAATCTCTCTAAAGCGAACATTTAAATCCTTAACATAAACAGTTTTAGTGACGGTGGTTGCTTGATTCAAGACGACACTACAAACAACTCCAATATGATATATATTTATAACGTTCGTCCTGTATGAAGCTACCGCCTGTCTTAAATACGCAGAAGTATATATCCTTGCGATACTCGCATCAGAAGGGTCACGTACTTTCAGAATTTATGTACTTCGCAGCAGCAGGTGTTAAGTGCTCGTGTGGCGACTGAAAACAAGTATCCCCGTACTTCATTCTCAGTGTTGTTATATTCCAATGCCTTTGGTTACAAAATTGAATACCGTTTAAATATCTGATTGTGTGCGTGAGTAGTTTTGCACTTTCAATACTGCTCTTTTCTCATTGCTGTATTTTGCTTGCGAAGGATCCCCTGCTGTCATAATTTTAACTATACATAAAATATAGGTGACTTATTAAATAATGGTTTATTCACTCTACCCGTTTTTCGATCTATACTCTTCCCTGTACAACAGGGCTAAAGCCTTCCTATGCTATTTGGCATTGTTTTACAACATTAATAAATTAAATCATATAGGGTGTGTACATGTATATTTAACAGACAAACCACCCTGGGGCCAGCCCCACCGATATATAGTTTAGGAAAGGCCTTTGTGGCGTTAAGTCTGATCAATTCTTTGTTATGTCGTCACACCCTGTCTTTTGTTTCCTATGAGTTCGGTTGAGGTTTTACGGTGCTGTTCGTGTGGAACAGTGAAGGAACACTTTTGTGAAGATCATGCATGAATGTGTGAGCGCGCACTTCAATTACTGCGGAGTGTCGTTTCCTAATTCCCTGCCTTGCGTCTGCTCTATTTTATCACATAAGAGATAAAGAATTAGTACGCCTTTTTACTAAATGTGCGTGATTAAAATTATCGCATGTTTTAACGTACGACGATCGCAAGTGAACGTTGCAGCCGTCGTATGTAAGAGCTTACGACATTTTCTGTCGTACAAAGTAAGCCTTGATTCCTACACAATAAAATGTGCAATACATTTGACTATTGTTTACGAGTAAAGTAAGAGTCATAAGTTAGGATTTACGATAACTTTCGTCGTACCATTTAGAGTAAAACGGGCCGGTGGAAACTGGAAAGCTGTGTAAAATTATTATTACAGTATGCATATTAAAAAAGTACAAATATGAGTCATGTAGGAAATACCACATACAAAACAAACAACCTCCCGAACAGCACCACAACAAGAAAACGACTAATGTACATAACTATCAAAACTCAAAGAGATGCACAGAGACAAAACAAACAAACGATAGGGGGAAGATGGATGCACCGCCTTGGAACGGCCAGTGACAATAATCACTGGGGGTAGGGGTGGGTGAGGGGTTAAACCGGTTTAGGGGCGCCCAGCCTCAAACTTAAAAAGTATCTCTAATGCGGACATATGATTTATTAACATATACGTATGTAAAATATGTGGTGGCTTAAAGCAGGACAAAGGTAGTACAGACATAAAGTTCATGCATCAAACTACCACGTTTTGTTACAATTCCAGAAATAGTAAAAGAAAATAAAGCATGGAATCTAAAATAAATACACATGGAAATAGCTTGCAGCATAATTACTATGGTATGCTTGAAATCTCAAAGGATACCAGAAAAAGCTTGTAAATCAAATTAGAAACTGGAGCAGACTTCAAATATAAAACAACTGCGTCATCTAAAGCAGATGGGAAATGAAATTCTAAACAGCTAACTGTAGAAGTACAATATCTTCAATCGTAAATACAAGCCAAACCTTTCGCAAGTTACATGGAATAAAACCAGGACAAATTAATAATATACTAACGCAAGGCTACTATGAACTTATATTTATTCAGTCTACTTTCTAACAATATTATGCAAATGTGTTCAATATATTAGAGTCGATTTAAATAGAACTTAAACTGATTTATAAGAAGCATAATGATTTTGATTTGATATGTTTGCCAATTTATTTTTTCATAAAAGAACATACTCGTAGCATAAAAGTTAGATTACCCCCCCCCCCCCCCCCCCTGGAAATGAATTCAGCAACCCTTTCAAACCTAGCAGATCCAGATATGTATGAGCCATCTAATCAGGACTGGCTCTGTTTGCTGATTGTGTAATAACTATCTTATTCTACGGTGTCTGCTTGCCGTTATGAAATACAGTAAAACCTCTCTATAACGACCACTAAATTATATCAAGTATTTTGTGTTATAGGCAGGTGGATGCTTAAAGCAAGGTGAAAGTAAAACAGAACGCTCCTATAGGAGCGTTCTGTTTTACTTTCACCTTGCTTTAAGCAACCACGTGCCCAAAATACCACATAATTTTGTTAGTGGTCGTTATAGAGAGGTTTTACTGTATATATATTAATGTTTATTATATGATAATTTCTTATATGAATGTTCGTGAGGGACCTGGTTACAAATTCGTTTCTTATGGTAATCTTAAAATTAGTATATAAATGTGCACATCATTATCTCTTGAACATTTACTTAACAAATGCTAGGTCTGCGAATTGTTTTATTAACCAGTCTCTCCTATTGACGCCTTTTTGCGCCTCTGTAACACTCATGTTTTGCAATCAATGTGATAAAGAGAGCATTTGCTCCATGGGAGCAAGTGCTCTTTTAAATCACAATGGTCTCAAAACTTCACAATTATAAAATTCTCCTTTTCTATATTCAAAGTTCCTTTCGGTAGATTAATTTAAAGGGTTTGTCTAGGATGGAATGAAGTAACTCTTCTCATGCTGACAAAGGTCTGCCCAATATCTGAATTGCTGAACTTTTCACTGACATCCGATTCGATGCAGCATTTGAGATACTATCGAGCGGATGTCAAACCATATGGATCCTGATTAGACGCTTGGTTATTCGGGGCTTCATCTACATCCAAGTTGTTTGCAAATGTCATAAAGAACAGTTTAGCATGAAATGCATCAACAATTTCTCAGTTCCATAATTATTTATTTAAAATTTCAATACCTACTGAAAATTCATGCACAAAATAGAATGAAAAATTGAAGGTGGAACATTGTAGCCATAGTATGTCAAACTTCATTAGCAAACTGAGCAGATCCCGGGTCTACTCTATTAGCAAATGCGTGAAAGCGCGTTTATATGAGGGGAAGGGTTAAACATCAATGTTTATCAAATGCTCAATAAAAACTGCTTACGATGCCGAAATGGTGCTTTTTCAATGTAACAGTACATAATAGGTAGGATTTTAAGATTCTATGCAACCTATACATTGCGATCTTGATACAACATGTTTGCTCGCACATAGCTGGATAAGATTAAACAGTAAAGAATTTTTTAGACAAGACACTGAGAGCTAAAACAATTTATGTAACTGGATTAACAGTAAAAGTCCTCTAATTTGACTACTTGAATGTTTCTTATGCAGGGCAAAATATCTGGTGTTTGATTAATGCAGTGCGAAATATCTGGTGGTTGCTTAAAGCGGGGCGAAATATCTAGTGGTTGCTTAATGCAGGGCAAAATATATGGTGGTTGCTTAATGCCGGGCAAAAGATCTAGTGGTTGATTAATTCCGGGTGAAAGGTCTAGTGCTTGCTTAATGCAGAGCGAAATAACTGGTGGTTGCTTAATGCAGAGCAAAAGAGCTGGTGGTTGCTTAATGCCGGGTGAAATATCTAGTGGTTGATTAATTCCGGGTGAAAGGTCTAGTGCTTGCTTAATGCAGAGCGAAAGAACTGGTGGTTGCGTAACGCAGAGCAAAAGAGCTGGTGGTTGCTCAATGCCGGGTGAAAGATCTAGTGGTTGATTAATGCAGAGCGAAAGAGCTGGTGGTTGCTTAATGCAGGGCGAAATATTTAGTGGTTGCTTAATGCCAGATAAAGGCTAATAGATCATTGTGTTATTCGGCGTGTCCTCTGAGTCCAAGTGGCTTGCAAATGTGAGTCGTTGTGATTAGAGGAATAAGGGTTAATATCCAATATTATATTTGACAGCAAAATATACACACTGTGCTGCAAGTTTGATAGATAATCCGTGGCAAAAGTATAAAATCTGCAGGGCGTACACTTGTTGAACCTTATTGAAAAGAGACAAATTCTAGCCTTGTTACTTTGTTAGTTGTCCCAATTCGCGTTCGGTTCCTTAACAAACACAGCAGTCGGTTTTGTTTTATTCTTTCTGTGACTCATTGCTGCTATCCACATAAACGTACTATTGTTCCAGCTGGATAAAATGTGATTTATGACTGTCATTCTTAGGATGGGATGATGAAGTCTGAAAAATAGAAATGCAATCTATTTAGTTTTCTGAACGTGATTTAATAATTTCGTCATATATACGCCTTTTAACGCCTTTGAGAGCAGAGTAGACCAAGATCACACGGCCCCTGTAGGATCAGTCTGTTGCGGGTCTACTCTGTTTGTTTTTAGAATTAAATAGATCATGATTGTACAGTTTCTGTTATGCCCAACTATGTTATATGTTAATATGTCATCTAATAAGTATTCATGATTTTATTATAGCTTTCACAAATATTCACGGAGTAAAGTGTTAACTTGTACAATGATCATAGGCGTGATATGGACTTGGCAGACGTTTATTACAGTTGTATTTGCTTGTAACAATCGCGTGTGTATTAAAGTTGTTCAGAGTTCTTTTGGGTTTTTTGTCAATTCGATGCACCGACGCTGTAAACAATGGCGTCACCTAAAGCCTGGTTAACTTTATGTGTCACTTTATGGGTTATGTGATAAATAGAATCTTGTATTCGTGATCATTACAAATTGTTTTTATGAAACTCGTTTACTACAATGAATATAAAAAAAATACCTAGTTATAGTCTACTTTCAGTCCGAATGACCGCTCAGCCGACTACATTTATTCCCCTGGTCATTAAGTCATTGGCCTACAATATTGAGCACTGTTAACATATGGCACAATCATGCAGCCGCAGTACCTGCGAGTGACCCTCACAGGTACCCATTTTAACCCCTGGGCGGAGAGGAGGTGCGGATGGGGGACACGGAAAAGCGTCTCTGAAGGAGGGACCGGGATTTGAACCCCGGATATCCGGACTGATAGTCAAGTGCGTTACCACTAGACCACCGCACACCACACTCACTATTATTTTAATTTCTTTGTTACACTCAGTAGTGATATTAAATTATAAGTAATAAATAGAATATTTTTTTTTGTTTTCATGTAGGTATGGAAAATAACGTGGTCACACTTTAGTATGAAACCGCTTCGCGGTTTCATACAGTGTGACAAAGTTTTTCTTTCATACCTCCATGATTGTTTTTCTGTATATTCCTAAAATGAACACTCGTGTAAGATCCTCTATGTATTATTTATCGTTTATTGAATTTAGATAACAATCTTACTCTCCTTACGCTAACCGCGATCTTACCCGCATTTGCAATCAGGATGCAGATGAGACACCTAGCAAGCTGTTTGGCACTTGCACAATAGTTTCTCAAAAGCTTGTTCAATAGTTTCTCAAAAGCTTGTTCAATAGTTTCTCAAAAGTTTGATCGAATCGGAAGTCAAATTTGCATCAAAGCCAACTTTGAGCAGATATTTATTTACAGGTGGTTAAGGGATACATTAAGCTGTGTACTAAGTTGTGAAATAGATATAGTTACAGTAATACTTGTCTTAACCCATTCCCTCATATTGACGACTTTTGACGACTCTATAGAAGTCACTTTGTGAAACCATTGTGATAAATAGAGCATTTGCTCCTATAGGAGCAAATACTCTATTTATCACAATGGTTTCAAACTACAAAATGCTAAAATTTTCCTTTTCTCTATTTAATGCTCCTTTTCGGGAGATTTATTCAAAGGGGTTGGATCTAAAAATAGCCTATGAGGTAATGGGTTAAGCGAACATTGAAAGGGGGACTAGTGATTGGTATTTATTGTGGATGGCACAGTATGCCTTTCTTTCATATACATCCTTTTACACTTTTTCAAACAGCGTACACCCAGATCAGACGGTTCCTGCTCTGTTAGTTTATGGCGTGATAAAGACCTGTTTTCAGGGTTTGTCAAAACAGAAATGTTCTGTAAACATTTACATTATAAAGCAAATGAAAATTCATGATGTTATTATGCCTTACATGGAAACTGTTAATACATGTCAAAACTAATGCAAAAATGTCTATATGAGCTTTCAACATTACGTTTACCCTGCATTTAGCGACCACTTAATATTCAATTTCCTGTGTTCAATTACTAAGTTTGTCCCTGAGGACTGGTCCTACTCTTCTAGTATGAACAGACGATTGCAACAACTATAGACACACAGCATCATTAGAGCTATAGAGAGAACTAGTATTTGTCTATCTAAAGCTATTATTTTTTTTGAAACTCTTTCTTTGTTGTGCCACATTAGAATCGTCCCAGATTTAGGGCTTTTGGAAGAAAAATAGAAATCAGTTTACCCCGATTTCCTAAATATGCCATTATCTTCATATCTGACACATGGATAATACTCACGTCCAAAGAGTTTATAGACAAGAAATAACCCATCAGAGGCTTGGCTCTGCATATCGTCTCGAAATCACAATCCCGTGGCTAAAGTGTCACTTTAAATGCTAATTACACCTTATTTTGCCAAATCCAGTGATGTTTGTCAGCAACAAAAGCTTCTCTAGAGAGTTTGCTCATGTAGCATATTGATTTTAGCCATGTCATATACATATAACCCGGCAAGAAAATAGTAATCTTCAATAATTGCAGAAAGGATGACAATTTAGTTTTGCATATTGTGCTTAAGAACCAACCAAAACCCACAATAGAAACCCTTTAATCCTTTCACCGCCGCAGTCGCATAAATGCACCACGACAAATAGTGCAGTCACATACCAGACGCCGCCTTTGCAAGGCGGCGTCTGATCAGGGACTTCACTATTTGTCTCAAACTCGTCTTCTATATCTGCGCTTTATTCCTTTGAAATTTGCATTTATTTATCTCATTTCCTTATTTTACTGAACGATTTAACAAACTTGGATTGCAGACGACATATAGAAATTTGGCACCGAAAGGGTTAAAGGACTACCCTACGCTTAATGCAAGACGAAGGTAATGCAGAAAGCTCACACGGGAGGTTTCTGAATACCATTCGGCCTGCATTCAGTTACTACTTGCCTTTCAGACCCAGAATTATTGTACATATTTTTGGTGGTCGCTTTAGAGTGGTTTTACTGCACTTACACGGTGCTTTAACACCAACCAAGTCCTACGTGGTTTTTTATCCAGTCACCAGGCTTCTCTAGTGACATAATAAAGGGGGTGCAAATAAACTTAGGTTTATTAGGTTACTTCCGGTAGTGGAAGGTTTATTAGGTTAGTAGATAGGCGTAATGATTCTATAACCATGGAACTATTTTAGTTTTCTGTAAATATTCATAAACATGTTGATGGAATAGATCTAACAGATCTATTTCGTCACCAGAAGAATTATTCAAATGAGAAAAAATAAAAATAATTGGCTACAGCTGGATTCGAACCCGCGCCTGATCCTACAAAAACTAATTCTAATCTCTCAAGATACGTCGCCCTTACCGATTACGCCACTGAGGCCACATACAAAATAACGTTGATTTATCACTTTTATTAATTTAATCCACCGCTGGCAAAACCCGTTTTTGATAAAATCAAACCTGGAAGCAAAGATTGACAGATAAATAGTAAATGTTTTCTTTTCACTCTCATGATTATTTGATTGATAAACTCTTACAGGGGCGGTGATAGTCATAAACCTAAATATAGCCTGTTCAGTTCCATCGATTTCTGAGTGACGTTAGGTAGAATCTAAAAATAGAAACCGAGACTACGTAACTCGAATTTGACCAAAGATTATAGATCATGTCTGTTTGAAATAACTCATCGACCCCTCGATTCAAATCATCTTATTTTTCAAATTCAACCACGTTTCCCTTCTAGTAATACAAGTATCGAAACTATATTCCTCTGCGGTAGCTCATTCGATCTATTTACGTCAAAATGGAAGTGAAAAGGGAGGGATCCGTTGATCGAAAAACTGCATTTTCAATGTAAATTATTTCAAGAGTGTTATGAGTCTATAAAAAAGACATTTAACTATATTGACTGGATAAATCGAATAATAGGTTAGTGCCGTAGATGGGACGCCTTTATCCGACTCGGAGAGAAAACAGTTGAGGCTCGGCAAGCCTCGCCTCAACGTTTTCTCCCCTCGTCGGATAAAGCGTCCCATCTACGGCACTAACCTATTATTCTCTATATCTTTGGTAAACACATATAGAAATAGTCGAATAATGTTTAAACACCACCCATACCTACTTGATTTTATGTTTAGTGAACGTGAACTATATTCAAATATTCACATGATGCTTAAATACCATCCATCTTTTTGAATGGTTTCGGAGGAATATCGCTCCATCTGTCAGAAATAAACATTTAAATGCAAGTAGCTTCTTAATATAGAACGAAAGACGGGTCCTATCTACTCTGTTTGCAAAGGCGTAAACACTGCGCATAGAGATAAGCATGTCTTATCCCTTTACTCCTTTAACCCTTTACCTGATAGAAGCGGCTTTTAGCGTGTTTGATTTATTCCTCCGCTGAAGAAAATAGTTCAAATTCATAAAGTCATGAACATATTGCATAATAAATATTTTCTATATCCTAGTAGGTGGTAGCTTAAAGCAGGCTGAAAGTAAAGCAGAATGCGCCTTAAGGCGCATTCTGCTTTACTTTCAACCTGCTTTAAGTGGTCATATGTCTTCAAAACTAGAAACAGGCTATTGGGTAAAGGGTTAATAATCATGTAAGAAATAATGACATGATGGATATGTATTAGATACATTGTTAAAATAGCCCATGCACACGGGAGATTTTAGCCATGGCAGAAACTGCACAGACGTATCTATATTATACCATAATGAAACAGAACAGACCCTAATTAGACAGCTCCTATAGGAGTCGTATGATCTGGGACTACTCTAATGGAAAATGTGCAGAAAGGCGCATTTATGGAGTAAATTGCCAAGCGGCCATCAAAAAGACGTCCAATTATAGGTGTATACGATAGGTGGTAACTTAATGCAGGTCAAAAGTAATGCAGAAAGATCATATAGATGTTTGTCTGCATTGCTTTTGCCCTGTATTAAGCAATCATCTGTTTTCTAAGATTCCCGTGTCCACAATCAATATAAACTTAGGACAGGTTCTAATCTACATGCAGAAGATAGTTGAATTAAGTACTCCCAGACATTGATTTGATCATTTCTCCATTTGTTGTGTCCACTCGTATGAATTGTCTAGACGAAACAAGTGGTCAAATGATTTGTGGGAGAAATATGAGTTACACCAGGTTAACTTTTATTTGCACAATCTCGCTTATGTACGCCTCTGTAAATAGAATACTGTAAAACATCTCTATAACAGCCACTGAATTATGTTAATTAGTTGGTATTTAGGGCAGGTGGCTGCTTAAACCAAGGTGAAAGTAAAACAAAACGCTCCTGTAGGAGCATTCCGTTTTACTTCCACCTTGCTTTAAGCAGCCATCTGCATTTAACACAAAATAGTTGATGTAATTTAGTGGCCGTTATAGAGAGGTTTTACTGTACTACCACATCAGATTCCTATACCAGGTAACTCATCAGAACTCAAATGCTTTATATATTAGGAGGTAAAAACCCCTTGTATACTACTGATACAGGAATACAGATAAGTTAATAGTTATAACGGGTAGAGAGTCTTTTATAGATACTAAAGAAATAAACTGCTCTGTAAAACTTCTTGGTTTAGTTGACCCTTTGTGAACAAGTCAGTTTAGGAATGCATTTGAACTCCTCTAAAACGACTACTTAATGACTAAACATCGATGCCTTTAAAGGTGGATGACTGCTTAATGTAGGCCGAAAGTAATGCCGAAAGCTCCTTTAACCCTTTCCCTTATATAGACGTGTTTTCACGCATTTGCAAACAGAGTAGACCCAGATCAGACGGCTCCTAGAGGAGCCGTCTGATCAGGGTCTGCTCTGTTTGCTTATAGAATTTGATAGATCTATTTCTTTGCTTTCTAAAATGTCTAAATGTTCCACCTTCCATATTTCTTTGTAACTTTTTTTTGTCCAGGAATATTCAGTAGGTATCAAAATTTGGAAAAAACATAGAACAGGGAAAGGGTTACGATGTTGTATTGGAGAGAGTTTACAGTTTAACCAAGTTTAGTGTATGCTGTACTGTTATTATTGCATGCAATATTGCATTTGATAAGAATTTATGCGGTTTCTTTTGGACAAGACGAATCATACTATCTATAAAAGAACACTGCCACGTCGCAAGGGAAATAAGACATGATGAATAATTCATACCAGCTCCGCAATATAATGAGACTGATACTATGATGTAATTCTGTTGAGATGCATATTATTCAAAACTAACTTGTTAGATAGCCATGCCACGACCGTTGGGGTCATGCTAATCCGTTTAATGCAATATATAGCTTTGCTTTCTGCGATATATTAAACATTGAATGTGTTTGGAATCACTTTAGGCCAGCTTTGTACATCAGTGTTTATTTTCTGTCAAAGATAATCTTGGGTCAGTCTAAACATAATTCATAATTGTATTTTGTATTGTCTATTTTTCGCGATTGTTTCAGATGCAGTTGATAAAGCGATATAATACTGCACATGGTCATGCCGTTAACCCTTTCCCTTATGTAAGCGCATTTTGACGCATCTGCAAACAGAGTGGACCCAGATCAAACGGCTCATATAGGAGCCATCTGATCAGAGTCTGCTCTGTTTGCTTATGGTGTAATATAGATCTGATTTTACAGCTTCTTCCGTAGCCAAAATATCATGTGCTCATGGCCATTAAAAAAATAATCTTATTAATACATGTACTCATGACGTCATTATTTCCTATATGAATATTCATCAGGGAAAGGATTAATACAAAAGAGTCTCGCTAAAACAACTACACGGTTTATTAACATAGGCAACTGTTAAAGCAGATAGTTGCTTGATGCAGGACCAAAGTGATCAGAAAGTTCATATAGGAATTTGCTGTATTATTTTGTGGTCTGCAACAAGGTACCAACTTTTTTAAAAATCCAGAATTAGACTCTCTTGAGTGGTCGAATCAGTGAGACTATACTATATAAAATGAACGATCGCATACTCAAATCGCTGCAAGAATGTGTTCAACAAGAACGAACACTGTAAACTTGTGTTTGATGCAAGTGTGATAGCTATATAAGATGAACATGTTAATATAAAAGCCTTACGGAGATCACCTAAGCTCGAATGATTCGGAGATCAGTTGACCAAGTGTAGATATATTCTGCATTTTCGCCCCGCAACCATAATCCCTCGACTGAAATGTGGCTTGAAATGCTAATTAGGCCATATTTCGAATATACCAACGGCGATTGTCAGGAACATATGCGGCCTCGGTGATTGCACTCTCACATACTAGTACTTAACAATTTTGACAAATTCCATGTATTACATATCGCAAGATAACCAATCTTTCATGTGTTTGATATCGACGACTCTGGTGTTTTTCACCGTCGAATTAGTTTTTTTCGGGATGCATTTTAGTTCCGTAACTGTTCAAAGTAGCCCGATACGACTTTGTTAAACATATAAGTATTATTTTGTATCACAGTAGCAGTTTTCAATATAGATTCAAATTGACAATATCAAACAGAACCAACACCGTCTTTTGTGATTTTATGGAGCGTATGCGTTTATTGTCTAGACTGTCACTTTGTGATTGATGTGAGAGTTATATCTACAGTAGAATCTCGCTTTCCCTCATATTGACGACTTTTGACGACTCTGTAAAAGTCACTTTGTGAAACCATTGTGTTAAATAGAGCATTAATTTTGTTTGCTCTTTTAGGAGCAAATGCTCTATTTATCAAGGAAATAACGACCATGTGTTGTATAGTGTATTTGAATGTGATTGTCATTAATTCATTCGCTGCCAAATTATGTCGTCTGCAAACTTTGTCGTCTGCTACAAATTTCAGTTTTTAGGGGTTTATTTTCTTATTTTCGTTTGGAAAACCAGTCACAGTAACACACAGTATGGATCCTGATGAGACACTAAATCACTCGGCGTCTCATATTGATCCATGCTGATTTCATAGGTAATCACAGTTGCGACATTAGCTGCGAAATGACTAATATGTAATAATGAAATTTAAATTTCAAGTAATTGCGTTACGTTGCATGCATTTACTTTTTTACTTTCTAACGTTACCAATGGAACGGCGTCTACCTTTCTGACATTAATATTTCGCAGCGCTACTAAGATTAAGCATGCTGTGGTGATTGATTTTTGTAATTACTAATACGTATTTTTTTGATCCAGATCAGTACCGCAACAATACGAATAAATGCATTTAGAAATAGGAATAACCCACTTTTCGCCGCAAACCGATTACGTCCGAGATCCGAGATATAAAGTTCTATCTGTTTCAAAGTACAGTAATCAGTGATATGTATGCATGAACATCAGCAATATTAACCATTGACATTTGTAGTTGACATACTCAACAGGCCCCCCTACCTTGAGCAGTTGTAAGTATTAACCCTATACCCAATAAATACGCTTTTTAAACCTTAATGTGCGGGAACTAAGTATATAAGATATTTGCCAACAGTGTAGATCCAGATCAAAAGGCTCCTGATGGAACCATTTGATCCGGGTATGCTCTATATTCGTGCATGAAAGTCATTTTCTTTAGTGATATAATTTTAAACAATGTTTTGTTTACTTGGTATTCAGACAGGGAGTGACCAGTTTTACTTGTTCAGCAGTTTAATGGTTAATATGTCACAGCACTACTAACTTGAAGCATGCGGTGGAAATCGTTGTTATTACTTCTACAATTTGGTTTGATCAATATGAGTCACACGACATCTCATCAGGATTCAACATGTTTCACACACGAATGTTCCTGGAAAAGATACAATATGCGTTATGATTTTAAACCTGTTTCCCTGTTCAATATTAATGTCAGAAACAATGATATCATAAATATTTATTAGCTGAATTTACATATTGTCAACTTTTCAAGGAAACCTTTTGATTTGACAAAAACTCTTAAATCAGATCTATATCATGCCAAAGGCAAACAGAGCATACACTGATATCGGTCTATTCTGTTTGCAAATGTGTTAACCCTTTCCCTGTTCTGTATTTAGGCCGAATTTCAATACCTTCTGAATATTCATTAACAAAATAGTTATAAAGAAATATGGAAGGTGGACCATTGTAGACATTTTAGAAAGAAAGCAAAGAAACAGTTCTATCAAACTCTATTAGCAAACAGAGTAGACCCTGATCAGACGGCTCCTCTAGGGATACTATGTTTGCAAATGCGTGAAAACACGTTTGTATGAGTGAAAGGGTTAAAAGGCGCTTACACGAGGAAGAGGGCTCATCAGTATTGCGATGAAGGCCGAATTAGGTTTGGCCAATAATTTCTCAGGAAGCTACGGTTTATGCGTTTCGATGTAACAAGAAGTTATTATCTATATAAGTGAAATACGCTCGTGTCTGCTCAGATGATAAGACATCCGTTTCCGGCGGTAAAATGATGCTGATATGGTTATAAAGCAGAGGGAACTCAATCTATATGCAAACTATTCAATAATAACCTCATAAGGAAATCATGATATGACTGCCTGATGTATAATTATTTTCTGAGTAGTATGAGCTGTTCGGCTTGACAATAAATTATAACGAACAAGAATTATATTGTCTTCTCTGTAGTGTTTTCTTCAGTGGATATGGACTCATATATTTCAGATCAAAAGCAATGTCTGTACCAGTACGGTTGCAAGAGATACGGGATGAAAGCAATTTATCGTTATTACCAATGATACCCGCATTTTATTAGCACACGGGAACAGCATAATACTATATGAAAATAGTATAAGTCAGTTGGTGTAAATGAAAGGTTTTGCTTATTCAATTAGTTTATCAGTGAAAATAGTCGTAAAGTATCATATAACAACATCCTACAATGTGTGTATTAAAGTATATTAAGATGCGTTAATAAAATCATATCCGAAAATAGCTCCATTATTTCTCTACTAAATCCCATGTTGTTATCGTACTCTTTCGAATCGTCTACTAGGGAGTTGTTACATCAAAAAGGTCGGAGGAGAAATTATTATTTTTATTAGTATTTGGACAAGCGCATTTACAAAAAAATGTGTCTCTATTGACCTTTTACTCCATACGCCTGTCTACGCCTTTGCAAACAGAGTAGACCCAGATCAGACGGCTACTACAGGAGCCGTCTGATCAGGGTCTGCTCTATTTGCTTATGGAATCATACATATCTGAATCTCCAGTTTCTTCCATGACAAAAATGTTCTATTCCACTTGCCATTATGAGCAATAATCTAATATTTTCATGGCGTCATTTTTTCTTACATAAATATTCGTGGAGTAAAGGTTAATATTTGTCGTGTGTCACCTGCTTCCATTACTATGAACTGATTCTACAAATCTACAAATGTTTTACTGAATATATATATTTTTGCATAAGAACAATATTCAATCTTGAATGATTATCAAACTACAGTACAACCTCACTCAATTCGAAGTATTGATAGTTTAAAAGAAGGTGCAATGTTAAACATCATTCTGTGGAGAAATGGCGTTTTTAGTATTTAGTTACGCTCGTTTATCTATATACTATTTGCTATGTGACAGCCACTTCCATTACAATAAACTGTTTTCCAAATATTAAATGAACATATATATTTCTGCATAAAAATGTATTTAATCTTGAAAAGCTATGACATTAAAGTATAGCCCCGCTCGAAGTTTTGATAATTTAAAGGAAGATTGAGAACCTTTTTACTCACACCAGAGTACCCCTTGGAGCTTTCTTCATGATTTTCACCCTGCAATCTTAGTTTAACCCATTTGCTCTCACGATCCCACATATGGGACGTAGGCAAACAGTGTGGACTCTGATCAGAGTCTACACTGTTTGCTGATAGGAAATTCAATATAAAACAACACAAAAATGAAACTTTAGACCAGACATCTCTTAGATAAAAGATAGACTAATCCAATATATAAACATCATGGAAGAATCCACTGGGAGCAAATGGGTTAAATACCGATAGTGATATGTTACGTTTAATATCGTTTGATAGATATACGCAAAGTCCACGGTGTACAAGTACCAGACAACGAACATAGTAGTTACTTTGTATGTATTACATTTACTAGGGTGGCAGACATCCGCTTTCGATTCTGATCGTGTCTACAGTAGAACCTTATGCTGCCATCAAAAAGATGTCTAGTATTGGGTCTGTAATACAGGTGGTAGCTTAATGCAGGGCAATATTAATGCAAAAAGATCCCATATGAGCGTTTTGCATTACAGCTGCCCTTCATTTAGACTCATTGAATTAATGGTCGCTTAGAACAGGCTCTGCTGTACTTCAGTGTTAACATTTAGTTTATATTGCAATTTTGTTGTCAAGACACAGCATGATTGTCAAAGAGGTTCGACCATTAAGAGTCATCTAAATCCAAATTATTTGCACAGATTATTACAAATTAGCCTCTAAAGTTAAATAAAGTTTCTGCTGGAAACTGTTCGACTGCACAACGATTTAGGTCATTGCTTTGCAAGAGCCATGCTAATTGATTGCCTGCATGTTTCCTCACGTGCCTATTCATCGTACTTGTTTAACATGACAGGCTTAATCCTTTAAGCTTTACGCGCGTTATTGGCTGGCTCAAATATTTTATAAATTTCATTCCAAACCATAGCCTGAAATGCTTATGAAAGGGAAATGTGCTTGGATGGTTTGCATATGTGGTGCGTTGCATACGTGGATTGTGCATTACGCACGTGATATGTTCATTATTATTCGATACGAGTGTTACTTATGTCGTAAGTGGTTCTCGTTTGTGGCGTGTGTGCTTTAAGTGGAACGTGCAATACCCATGTGGTGCGTGTTTTACGTGCGTGGTGCGTGCATTATTTCGTTTAAAATCCATTGCATATGTTGTGTATGTTATGTACGTGATTGTGATTTATTACGTTGAGTGTTCATTACGTATGTTTTATGTGTTTTATGTACGTGGTACGTATATTGCATAAAGTGACGTATATGTTACGTGCACACTTACTTGTGCGGTGTGTACATTTTTAGCCTTATGTGTACGTTCTACACTTCTTTATTCTTTCTTATTGCATGAACAGTGTGTGTCAAAGAATCCCTCAAGCAAGCAATGGCATGTTGTATATGTTGTAAACGGTTCTAATATAGCGCTGCATGATTACGACGTGACTAGAGCTGTCATCATTCAAGTACTTCTATTGCATTCAATAAAGCCAATATTTTTAGAAAATCCAGTAAACTCCCCTTTAAACCGAAATGCTAGTAGAGAAGAATTTAGAAACATTTAGGCAGGTGGTTCTTAATGCAGTGTAAAAGTCATGCAGAAAGCTCCATTTGCTTATGGAGTTATGATAGAGCTGACTCTACTCAATCTGCAAGATCTAAAACATCCTGACGTGTGTACATATGACAAATTCGGGAAATATCATGTTTTAGAAAGTACGTGAGGCTAACTTAGAGGACGGTGTTAGCATAGGTATACGTTGCGTTGATCGACTGCACTCCCACCCCCTTAAATGTCCTTAAACAGCATTCAAACAACACAACTTTAATAGAACTCATTTTCATAAACCTCAACAAAATTGGTACAATAAGCATTATAAAGGTAATCAACTCTACTTTCATTTTCTACAGAACAAAAGCACACCCCTCTCGGTTTTCATCTCATTAATCCAACAATTTCCAACCGATTTTAACACATTAGAGAAATGAATACTTGTTACGGGAATACTACTGCCATTTCAATACTTTCCAAACCGCAGTAAATATCCAACCTCAAACAGCCATCAAATAGAAATCGGAAGACTTACATGATTGTACTGTTTCGGTATATCTACCACGAGTAAAACACAGCTAAAACCCGATGAACACACGTTTTTAGCAACAGTCGTCTCAAGTCTATAAATTATTGTCACAATCCACGCTCAATGTCTCAAAAGTATTTTAAAAGAAAGATAAGGAACCTTTTTCTCGGCGATATTTTGAATTCGACAAGCAGCGACCATCTTTGGTCTACAAGCATGCACCGCGAATTTTGTAACACGAGGCCTCATTGGTCTACGGCGAAGGTGTATCTGGGCTCAGCTTATAGCTTACCAATAAAATTCTTGGTGCATGCCTGTAGACCCAAGATTAAATACTTGAAGAATTATGTTTGTTAACGACATTTTTGGAAATAATGGCCAGATTGGTGAACATATGATTTTTAACAAACTGATTAATAAACAGTCATGGATGTTTGAATTACAAAAGTTGAAGAATTAACTCCCAAGACAGTGGTTAGATATACTAAAAACAGACATTTCTAAAACAAAAACTAAAGTAAAAAATCGATTTATCCATAAATATAAACAACACAGAATTTTATACACTAGATAATCGCCAAATAAGATATATACTTACAAAACAAAAATTAAAAAAAAACCTTATATTCACAATTACTGGAACAACCTCTTCCAGATATCAACTAGCATAGTGCTTATAGATTAAAAAAAACCCAGTGATTTACCTGACAATCGTACCAAACAATACAGATTTAAACTACTCCACAGAATAATCGGAACTAACGAAAATCTCTATATCTTGAAAATAACAAATACCCCGAACTGTTTTAACTGCATGAGCACTACTGAAAATTTAAACCATGTTTTCATTGACTGTGAATATCTACTCTTTTTGGAACGGCATTACATATGCTCTTAGTTTTGTGGTATACAAAAACCATTACGAAATTTAAAACACATTGTTATAGGATATAAAATCTCTGTAGAAGATTATAATTATTTCAATATTATCTTGAAATACGCAGGTTTTGCTATATAATGGTTATTTCTATAGCGATAGAAGACAGAAACATGCAATCTAACGACTGTACTTTTAAACGAATTGGATACTTTGATTAAATACTATGAGAAAAGGGGTGTCGTAAACCGATGTATAAATACATTTATTAAGATGTTCAAACATGTACAGTGAACTTATCTATAGTGCCGCATGACATACGTCTAACGACACTATAGTAAATTCACGGTTAAACACATTCTAACATGTAAGATTTCTTTCTTATTGCATACATGTATACTTGTCTTTTTCTGTCTTTTCATGTCATGTCTCTGATACTGTATATTTTGTTTATGTTGTTTGATTCTTAATAAACGGACTGGGCGTGCCAGTTCCGAAAACAAAAACAGTTTGGCTCACGCTAAAACAGGAGATGGCCCGGTTCAATATATCATTGTATGCCTCTTTAATCCTGATAATCCGCATCTCCGCTAGTGATTAGGTTTGTTCGTTTAAACAACTGCACAGATTGATTTGTTTATGTGGCATTGCTGGATTTATTTTACCCTTTGCTTGATAGAGATTCTATGGTCAAAACTTCCCCTCTTCACATGCGCTACGAAAAGTACTTTAATAGATATTCATAGCGATTATTTCTTTCATGAATATTCATCAGACAACGGGTTTGAGCCTGGGACGTAGCTCAAGGTTGATAAGCCATACATGTATTACCTTTTATTGTTTAGATGATATACGACGTTATAGAAGGCAACTTTCCTGATTAGTTTTGTGATACCCTATGTAAACAGGTTGGATCCAGATGAGACGCATAGTAACTCTGTGCCTGATCAAAATTGTTTGATGATTGTGTTACTGACAGAACATACAATAACAAGGTCTGCTATGTTTGCTTATAAAATTTGAAAGCAGCTTTACAGTTTCTACCAATACCAAACAATATTGCATACAATTGTCATTATAAACCTATTGCTACTAAATATTCATGAAATCATTACCTCTTTCAGGACACGGTTTACCCGACACATGTTCCCTTGGTTTATATGACAATTACAATTGGAGGCCATTAACCCTTAGCCTGCTATAAAGATTGTGTCTGCTTCGACTCCTATCTGTTACGAGTGTCACTTAATTTCGATACGTTAACCCTTTCTCTGTTCTATATTTGTTAAAAATTCTAATGCCTACTGAATATTCATTGACAAAATTGATATACAGTAAAACTTCTCTATAACGCCCACTAAATTGTGTTAATTAATTGGTATTTAGGACTGGTGGCTGCTTAAAGCATGGTGAAAGTAAAACAGAACAATCCTATCGGAGCGTTCTGTTTTACTTTCACCTTGCTTTAAGCAGCAACCTGCCTTTAACACAAAATACTTGATGTACATGTAATTTAGCGGCTGTTATAGAGAGGTTTTACTGTAAATATGGAAGGTGGAACATTGTGGCCATTTTAGAAAGTATATAAACAGATTCATCAAATTTTATTATTTAATAGAGCAGACCCTGCACAGACGGATCCTATAGGAGCCGTCTGATCTGGGTCTACTCTGTTTGCAAATGCTTGAAAACACGTTTATATAAAAGAAAGGGTTAAAGCTTTTGAGAAACTATTGACCGAGTGTCAAACAGTTTGGACCCTGAAGAGAGGTCGATTTACACGGTGTCCCTCATCTGGAGCCGTGCTGTTGGAAAATATCAGTCAGATTCCACTCAGCAGGCGAAGGTTTAAGTATTGCAAACTGTGTAGACTCAGATCAGTCAGCCCGTTTTGGCTGTGGAATTATAAGCAGTTTGGAATCGAAGCTTGTGTACGCTTCCAACATGAGCCCCTTCCCTTCATAAATACACATTTCCATGCCTTTGCAAACATAGTAAAACAGACCAGAGGGTTCCTGTAGGAGCCCTCTGATCAGGATCTGCTTTGTTTGCTTATGAACTAATTTAGATGTGATTCTTCAGTTTCTTGTCATGGTGAATTGCGATAGCAGTATTCTAGAACTTGGTACAATAACATATCGTACGCGTACGAAGTTATACTTAATTGTTGAATACTAGATACAGTAAAACCTCTCTATAACGGACACTAAATTATGTTAATTAGTTGGTATTTAGGGCAGGTGGTTGCTTAGAGCAAGGTGAAAGTAAAACAGAACGATCCTATAGGAGCGTTCTGGTTTACTTCCACCTTGCTTTAAGCAGCCACCTGCATTTAACACAAATACTTAATATAATTTAGTGGCCGTTATATAGAGGTTTTACAGTAAAGTGCTTGTGTTAGGATATTCGAGTAGTAACGATTATCGTATTTTATATATTAACTTATAAAACTAAGAAACAAATAAAAAGTGTACTGTCGAGTTGTGATATTTGCCAAAGCATGAACATGAAGTGAACAGTGCTGCTCGTTATTTTTTTTTTAGCTAAATCAATTGCATTGCAGCGTGAGTAATGAGCCACACTCAGTCTTTGCTCTGACACTTGATGGGGTTTACTAGAACTCGTTATTAGGTTGATTAAAGCATTCTACAGTTGTTAATTCATTTATTGAACACTTTGAGACGACAAAGGCTATTATAAATGTCAGACAATCAAAGATATCTGTTTCTGAAGAAAACAATATATTTAACTCTTTCACTGCCGATATCGCATCTTGGATTACATATGCAAATATTTTAGATCCAGATGAAACATCGAATAACTCGACGTCTAATCAGGATCCAAACTTCGTTTCTGTGGTAATGCTTTTTAAAGTAAAGGGGGGGGGGGGTAATGAAACGAATTTTGTAGCTGGCGGCCAATTTTGCCCACAGGGGTCTGGACCGCTTCATGGGAGTCTATATGTACTATATAATAACAAGGGTTCCAACTAGCAGAACGGACATTCATATACCACAAGTACAAATATGAATGTAACTCTTGCAATTTTAATTATGATTTCGTAATTCATTCGGCTATTGAAAGCCAATATATTTTACTATCAAATAAATTTAATCTTCTGACGGTAACTTATGCACAATTATCAATCCAACAACGATTTTCTCAAAATTTCACGTGTTTTCTGGGTCATTGACAAACGTTCGTTCACCCCGGTTTCACTATATCACAGCCATAACCTGGCGATTTTCAGTTCAAAAGATGGCGTGGTTCAATAAAATAACCCAAATATATCACCAATCTCCATTTGTTTTGTCCTCTTAATAAGTAAGCAACTAGCAACAGCGGCCTTTCCGTCTGTCGTTATGTTTCTATTTCGGATGCTGCCATTTTGCAACAAATTTGAATGGAGCCATTTCATTGGATGAGCGAAGGAAAGATTGGGAAATCCGTGACGTCACGTACAATGGCTCCTTCCTCGACGATTTGAAGCAAACTGACAAAACTCGCTAGTTTTACACCATTCTTTTGATGCTGGGGACTTAAAAAATGGAGGTGGGTGATAGAATTGATTCGTTTTATTGAACCACGCCATTGTTTTAACTGCAAATTGCCAGGTTATTGCTGTGATATAGTGAAACCGGGGTGAACGAACGTTTGTCAATGGCCTAAAAACACGTGAAATATTGAGAAAATCATTGTTGGATTGATACTTGTTCATAAGTTACCGTTATAAGATTATACTTATTTGATAGAAAAATATATTGGCTTTCAATAGCCGAAATAATTACGAAATTATCATTTAAATTGTAAGCGTTACAGTCATAGTTGTACTCGTGGTACACGGATATCCGATCTGCTAGATGGAACCCTTGTTATTATATAGTACATATAGACCCCCCATGAAGCGGTCCAGACCCCTGTGATTTTGCCGGGGGCAGTATTTGGCAGAATGTTTATGGTGTTCGTTATTTCTCATATGATTATTATACAGGGAATGGGTTAATTACAATAGATAATACCAAAACAGACGAGCAGGCTGGACATTCTTTTTAATATTTTCCGTAAACCATAAAGAGAACACATAAATAGCTAAGCAGAAAACAATTAAAGCTAGTATTTT
Organism: Azorinus chamasolen; assembly: GCA_963576725.1. Classification (NCBI taxonomy): domain Eukaryota; kingdom Metazoa; phylum Mollusca; class Bivalvia; order Cardiida; family Solecurtidae; genus Azorinus; species Azorinus chamasolen. The sequence goes on from OY755239.1 coordinate 40,845,379, forward strand.
ACCCACTACAACAAAATTGGGATTCATGCGAGACGCCGATATACGTGTTACCTTTATCTCACGGTGACAAATTAATGTCTGCTCCAATTTTGATTTGATGCAATTTCAGCAAAATTTAAGTCGATCAAGCGTTTGAGAAACTACTGACCGAGTGTTAAATAGTTTGGATCCTGATGAGATACAGAGATAGCCTTCTCGGCGTCTCCTCTGGACACAGAGATAACCTTCTCAGCGTCTCCTCTGGACACAGAGATAGCCTTCTCAGCGTCTCCTCTGGACACAGAGATAGCCTTCTCAGCGTCTCCTCTGGAGACAGAGATAGCCTTCTCAGCGTCTCCTCTCAGCGTCTCCTCTGGACACAGAGATAGCCTTCTCAGCGTCTCCTCTGGACACAGAGATAGCCTTCTCGGCGTCTTCTCTGGATCCTAATGAGACACGGAGATACTCAGCGTCTCCTCTGGACACAGAGATAGCCTTCTCGGCGTCTCCTCTGGATCCAAGCGTTTGCAATTGCGACTTAATTCGAAGATAGCGGGATGAGAGGGTTAATACTTTCTGAAATTGCAGCACGATTCAGATATCTAGGACGAAAGGAGAATAGAAAGCTTGACATATTTATATGGAACAAGTAAATGTACAGTGAAATTAGAATCAAAATAATAAATTCGGAACAATTAACAGTATGTTTGAACAGCAGTGATGTATAAATAAATTTGTGCGGTGAGTATTGGTCGTCTCCCAATATTGATGCCTGTTATTTTTACATGTATTAAAAGTATCTTTATAATCAGTTTTCTCCCAAAGTGCAGTCAAATTGTCGAACAGTTTGGATCCTGATGTGACGCCGGCATGTCCTGAGGAATCAAACTATTAGATAGGTCATTACAAATCCGAAAGTTCTTTTGGATCCAAATAATATTCGCCTGCACACAATGTCATATGTTTTAAGTCTCAAAATGAATATTCCTTTAATTTCGTCTCCAAACGTAAGCGGTCTTTCATATAGTTTAGATTCTGATGGGATTCGGCGACTCATCTGGGTCCAAACTGTATGTATAGGTAAACACAGACTGGTATATTACAGCAAAACAGGTTGATCGCTTTCCGGCGACTTATCCAGGATTCTTGAAAATTAATTTACCACAAATTGACTAATAATCTAAACCAACCGAACTGCGAAATGCAATTCGATTTATACCATAATAAAGCGATTTAAAGCCTTATTAGATTTCTGGACTCTTGATATCAAATTATTTCAGACAGAAATTAAAGATTGGATTTATTTGACAAGTTTGAGACAAAGACTGACACAGTTGTCAATCAAACATGTCCGTTTCAAACGCTTCGCCTATAGTGCCATCAGCACGTTTGGTTACTGAGTCCGCGTTGGCTATCACACAGCAGAGGCAAGGCGTCGTATACTAGTATTCAAATCAAGCTAACTCGTCTCTTTTACCAACATAAAGTCAGAATGTCAACCTCATAGTTTGGATCCTGATGAAACACCATTTTAAACTGTTTGCAAAGTAAATCACAGTTTTGGAACCAACTGTAACCACAAACTGTAATAACAAGTTTAGAATCAACTTTAAATTACTACATGTGGAACGGTCACATTAATAACCAGTCGATGATTCTTAATATACCATTGTATTACTAGTTTGTGTATTGTAAAATTAGAATCAGTGTATAGAGTGTATATATTCGATAAAATTCGTTTTATAACAGTACAAAGTGGGCATCAAGATTTCAGAGAGTGAATACACAATTTACACAGAGTTTGCTCTTGCAATAATGATTAAACCTGATGCTCACTATGTACTATTATAAGTTGGTAACAAACCAATTAACACATTTATCCCCACATTGGACTGATGGTTAGTGCTGATTCTGATCAGAAGAATTGGATTACTAAATATTCATGTGAAATGTTCATATTGAATTGATTACTGGTGAAAGGGAAAA